>MU158920.1:205134-229692 GCA_015888305.1 Antheraea pernyi
CGCCTTCTGCGCCGCCGCACGCCCCGCGCCCTCCTCCTCCGCGCGCGCCATCGCCGCCGCCAGCTCCTCCTCGCGCTTGTCTGCACAACACAACACCTTATCGACTGCACGTACCCAACCCTCTCCTACTCTACTCACGTCTCACACTCTCTCTACATGTCGGTGCTATACTCACGCTGAACCTATTACTGGTTTCAGGTAGGGGTAGAGGTACTACCACCCGACCCACAGAAACACCCACATGAAGTAACAGTGCTGGCATTGTTGCATTCCCTTCCTCCACCAAACACAGGCTGGCAACGCACTTGCGACTCCCCTGGTGTTTCAAATATCTACGGACTGTGGTGATCACTTAACATTTGGAAACCCACCTCTCCTTATTCCTCCCATGATATAAATAAAAAACAAAAACACTCTTATTCCTCACATCCGCCTACTTATTGTAAACTCTCTCTCTCACTCTTAGTGAAACATTCACAACATCTATATTGTTGTTATTTTTAAACTAAAGACAAAACGTTTCATAAATCATTTTAACCAGCTGTGTCTACGACTTCACCATACACCATTATTCTTATCTTTAATTTCAAAATAATACATACTCTCCATAGGAAACACTTTAATAAAATTCATGAACCTGTTTTTCAATTAAATACAGACATATATAGTAAAATAATTATCTTTAAACCTTTAAATAAAAAAAAACCATCACTCATATAGCCTACAAGTAACCCACACATTCTAAACACGCTTCAAACTCCTATTAAACTTTCCTTAGGCTAGTTAGTATTTAAGAAAATATTTTCTTGACTTCTCACATAAAATAAAAAAATTGTCTCTTACAATGCTACTACGGACTTGTCTCCACGATTTAAATTTATCTCTAAGCTTAACACTAGCTCTGCTAACATTATGGAGATCTATCAATACAATCGACTTTTTTTATATAAGTAATCGATTTTTATCGATAACAATTTTAAGTTTTTTTATAAACAATGATTATCGGTCAAATATTATCGATATCGTAAAAAAAATACATATAAATAATGATATGTGTATCACACGACAATATAAAAAAAAACTCACTGAGAACAATCTGTAACTCTTCGACCTGAGCCTTCCTCTCGGCGAGCTGTTCCTTGACATCCTGCAACTCAGTCTCGAGTTTCCTCTTGGCTCTATCCGCTTCTTGACGCATTTGGTGATCCTGAGCATATCATAAGACCTTAATAAACTTCTCTATACACCATATATAGATATAGCATGCGGGATACAAAGTACAAATTAAAAATGAAAAAAAAAATCCTCTATTCGAAACATCAAAAATCAATGAATTGAATTATTTATGTCAGGAAAAAGAAAACACAAGGATTTTATTTCTATAAGTAACAACTTTTTTTTTTAGTAAATGAATTTACTTACAACCAACATAAATCTTAACTGTATAATATATATATAATACAAGACACATAGATTATTAGAGATAAAAATTTCTAAAGAAAAATCTATATATCTGTATTATAAAGCTGAAGTTTTTTTTTTTTTTGTTGAATGCGCTAATCTCAGGAAATACTGGTTTGAACTGAAAAATTATTTCAGTGTTAGATAGCTCATTAATCGAGGAAGGCTTAGAACTATATCATCACGTTAAGACCAATAGGAGCGGAGCACCAATGAAGAATGTTTCGAAATAGGTTTTTTTTTCGTTTTGAGAGTTTCTGCTGCGTGTTAATGTTAGTTCAAAGTAACTATTGCACGCGGACGAAGTCGCGAGCAGAAGCTAGTTAGTTATAATATGAAATTATATAACGTTTTTTGTATTATCTAAAATAAGAATCAGCTAATAACAAATAATATAACAAAATGTATAAGGCATAAAGTAACCCGAGAAGGAATTTATTATATTCTACAAGAGAATACTTATCATCATCATATATATTAAATACGTGAGGAGTAAACTTTGTATCCCTTTTTAACGGAATTGGGCGAACGGATGAACGTGAAATTTGGCATAGTTAAAGTTTATATGGAGTAGAAGTGCAGAAAGCTATTTATTTTATATAAAATGCATTATAAGTACATTAAATTAATTAAAATATGCATTACTCACACTAATGCTTCAATTTTACACAACATATACACACATGTAAATAAAAAAGACATTTTGACATCTGTCAATAAATGACTTCAAAAAAGGTTGTGAAGGAGGTTGCTATACTCGACTGTATGTATTATTTTACTCTTACGTTCCAATTACCCTTTTTTATTCTACAATTCAACAATGATATTAACCCTAATAAAATTCCAACTTAAAAAAATCAATGAGCTATGGTCGAATGTCGACCAGTGGGCGCCCACTAGTATAGTTAATTAATCATAGTTCATTACTCACTTTAAGAAGTTTTTCCTCCAGTTCAGCGATAGCGGACTCCTGTTTAGCCTTCAGCTTGCTCAGGTGTTTCGCTTTTTCTTCCTCTTCCGCAAGAGCTTGTGACAAGTCGTTCGCTCTCTCTTCCAACATCTGATATTAAAACGATTTTATTATTATACATCTTCAAAATTCTAATATATATTAAATATTATATATATTTGTTAAAAAGATAAACCAGACCGAGTTTCTTGCCGGTTCTTCTCGATGACTGGGTTGTTTGTCCGAACCGGTGGTAGTTTTGACCTTCATAAGTGCCTTCTTAGGGCCTAAATTGAATAAAGTGTTTTTGATTTTGATTTTTGATAATATATAAAAATCCCGTGGCATCATGTTTGTCCACAATGAACTCCAAAACTACTCAATGGATCTTCATGAAACGTTGGCATTTATCTCGAACTTGATAAAATTTGAGAGATAGGAGAATAAATATTTCTTTTTCGTTTTTTTTCGAACTGACAACGCTATTGACCAAGCAAGGTCTTAACAGCTTCACCGGACTACTAAGGCGAGCGCTTAAGGCACTCAGCCGATTTTTCCAATAAATATTTCGATTGATAACCTCAGTATTTTTTTATTACAAACTAAATTATTGACAATTTTGATTATTGTTACTAATTCTAAGTTTCCTCAATCTCTGACAAATGGCGCTTTAAATTAGTTCGGTTGACAGAAAACTGTAGGGCCGTTAAATATTTATCTACAGATCTATACATACATATAAATAATTAAGAGACCCAACCAAAAATAAAGTAATAAGAGAAAGAATATAAAGTTATAAGATCATGAGAATTAAGCGTCAAATCTATTAACGAAAATATAATTTACATCAGACATCTCACCTTCTTTTCCTTGACGAGTTTCTGATTAGTATCATCGCTGAGAGCCAGGTCCTCTTCGAGTTTCTTTATCTTGGCATCGCACTGGACGCGCTCCAGCTGCAGCTTCTGCCTGGCAGCTTCCTCCTCCTCCAACTGCTCCTCTAGATCCTGAAATGAAGACATACAATTGTGTAATTGTCATGAGCTTCAATATTTTCGTCCAACCTTTAAGTTTAAATCCTGTCTATACTCATCATCAACAACACCAAGAAATACATATCAATTGTTACATTTCAAAATTAACCAAGCCCAATGTTAATCGCTCATTTGAGATCTTTAATTTTTTAAAGATTTTCAGTCTTTATTCATCATGAACGAAGTTCGAAATTTGGCGTTCATAAGTATTTCAATTCCATTTTATATTAATCAAATTTTTCATGCTTAAAATATGATAATCTAAAGAAAAATCTTATGAACGCCTAAAATTAGACTTGGATATTGTTTATGTTAAACTCAGAAACGGCTGAAGTTATTTTGATGAGACTAATACTGACAAATAGATGAATTTTCAGAGTATCGTCAAAGCTATATACCAAAACGCTTTTCGACAGAATCTAAACAGGTAATTATAAAAGTTAAATCGGTAAAGATATTATATAGAGGTTAAGAGTTATTGACAGAATTACAATTTTTTTTAAATCGAGTGTAAGTACACGCGGTTGTTTCGAAATTTAGTATTTTTAATAGAAATTACACATTTCGACGTTTCTTTCTAGTATAGAGTCTACTCTCTACTCTAGAGTCTGCACTAGACTGTGGTCTAGTGTCCATGTATGCAGACTCCAGTAACGAAGGAGACGAAAAATAGGAAAACTATATAGAATTGCATTCTAACTCATTCTCTTACAGCCTATAACATAATATATATATTAATTTCCAACCATTTCACACACAACAAGATAGTACATACACAATTAATTAAAATATAGTACTTAAGTTACTTAGTACTTAATACTTGATAATAATAAAACACAGCTATTAACAGCAGCTACTAGCATTCATGTAATTATAATTATCTCTTGAAAACTAACATTATGTTTTTCTATGAAAACTAACAATCTATTATGTAATCATTATATATATAATTATAGCATAATCATAGTTTTATTGATTTGTATAATAGAAAGAATAGTAAATAATTCTCATGAAAAACAAAAACATTTTCAGTAGACCAAAGTCATAGTTGTCAGTTTGTTTGTCACTATTAATTATGAAGTGTACCTGAATGTTGAGTTGGAGCCGCTTCTTCTCCTGGTGGAGAGAGTTGCAGCGTTCCTCTTCCTCTTCGATGCGACCCTCGAGATCGTGCAGCAGTTCCTCCAGCTCTTGCTTGCGGGCCGCAGCGCGCGCTCTGCTCTCCTCGGCTTCAGCGCAGAGTTCCAGCTCGGCCTGGTAACCGGACATTACACAATACAGAACCATCACGACAGGCAGACAGACACGACATTTATTATGTTTTGAAGGTTTTATCCTTGGACTACAATCTCAGATCTAAAATGGTAAACACCCTCAACCTAGAGACGACTGCAGCTCAAATTCAACTGCCGGACCACACCAACAGATGCTTGACAACAGATTTTCAACTAAAAGGTAATAAATAGCCAGGCGTACCCAGGAAAAGCCTTACCCAGTGCGCAGGATTGAACACGGGAAAGCGTGATCACTTTGTAGGTGATTGTTATTTTCTTTACACGTGCACTATTTCCCTAAATAACATACCGTGTAAAGTTATCTATTGAAGCATAGACACTTGTTTCTTTAAAGCAGTTAAACGAAATTAAGAGATAATTATTTAGCAAAAAAATAATTCCTTCAGAGTATAATCTTGCGTCCACTCACCTGTAATTGTTCAGCCAGTTGCGTCTTCTCAGCGTTAGCCATTTGATACTTCTGCTCATACTCTTGGCATGTTTTCATTTGATGTTCCAGGTTGTCCCGGATCTGCCTTAATTCCTCTTCCTTTTGTGTTAATTTCTCTTCTTGTTTCGTTACTTCTAGAAGAGGTTTCACCTAAAATAATAAAAAAACACCGCATAGTTAAAGTCAAATGTTAGTGAATTCAATATTTATAAATGAATGTATTGAAATAATTATTTTCTGTGTCAGAGTATAGCTAAGAAATCTTCGAAAAACACCGCGTTCAGAACGCTATTAATTGAAAACAAAAGCTTTTCTATTAACAATAGATGTTATTGGATCAGATCATTATAGTATTGGAAACAGAATGGCGTAGTAAACTTGATAATTGTATAGAAATGATGTTTCCAAAACATGTCACTTAGGGAGACGAGGTTTAATAATATTACGTAACTAAAAACTTGGAATTAAAATGAGCCATAATGACTATTCAGTGATTCCTTAGATTCCAGAATCTTAGATGGTATAACTGACTATTTGTTAACCAAATTTTAAACACTACAAAGCAATATATAACATGCCAACCTTGATATAAAGTCGCCACCACTGCCAATTCCTAAGCTTCAAATAGGCGGCACAATTCCTCTGGATGATTCTGATCGCATTCAACTGCTGCAGTCTCTTCTTGTAGTTCCTTCTAGCCAGGTATCCCCTGCAGAAGGCCTGGAAGTTGACTATCAAATCTGTGATCTTGTAATCGCGCTCCTCTTCGAGATGCGCCAAGACACCAGCCCTGAAGAAGATTTTGGATTGACCGACGCGGTAAAGATTGTGGTCTAATTCCAAACCCTCGATCATCTGCTCGCACGCCTTCTTCCCATCCATGAATCCTTTTGGTATTATGTTCGGAGTTAGTAGTTCGTAACGCTGCCTGAACTCCTGGAACGGTATCCTGTTCGGGAAACCTTGTCTGCAAATCCTGATGCCTTCGAGGACACCGTTGCAGCGAAGTTGGTCTAGTACGAGAGGCGCCTCAATCTTGCCAGCCTTCTTTTCGTGATTCGGAATGATACATCTCACGAAGTTCGGATTCGTATTCCTCAACGTGGCCATGAGCTTTGTCAGCTGTTCTTTGTATAACTGAGAAACAGTCCTAAACATTCCCTTGCGCGTTCTTGCACCGAACTGCGTATCCGTCATCGCTTGTTGGGCCATGCCGACGATTTCAGCGTCTTTCCAAATATGGCACACGAAACCGTCTTGGGAGTTTTGGAGAAGAGAGACAACGTTCTCGTTGAGCGGGTCCATATTCTTCATGAGCCACTGCGCCGCAGAATAGTCAACTTTACCGGCATAGTGAATGATAGCGAAATCCGCAACACCTCGGAAGTCAGTCTTCATGAATTTCGGGTGGACGGAATGAGCCGACACTAATTTTTCCACGAACGTTTTATCTGTGGCTTTAGGGAACCAACATTCTTCATCTAATAAGGCCATAATACCCATAGGTTTGTCAATGAGATCGATGGTCGGCTGCAAGTCTAATCCGAAATCGATGAACTTCCACTCGATTCCTTCGCGTTGATACTCTTCTTGTTCCAAAATGAACATAGTATGGTTGAAGAGTTGTTGCAGCTTCTCATTCGTATAGTTAATACAGAGTTGCTCGAACGAGTTAAGATCGAAAATTTCGAAACCGGCCATATCGAGAATACCGATGAACGAGGCTCCTTGTCTCTTTGTTCTGTCTAGAGATCTATTGATTCTGTTGACCAGCCATCTGAATAAGCGCTCGTAACAAGCCTTACCGATGGCTTCCACTGAGAATTCTGCTTGCTCTTTAGTTTGAGCCTTCGTAACAAAGTCGCGACCTACTTTAATTCTTGGCTTGAGGAAAGCTTTTGTCATTTCTGTTACTGAAAGACCTACAATTAAAAAAATAAAATTCCACATTAAATTAGTAACAATATAATTTATAATTTTGTAGCTATTGCAATACCATTAGAAAGTTCTTACCAAGTAAATGCGCAATTTTCTGAGCGACAGTATTATCAGGAAGTGTGGCTTGATCAGAGTTCCTCTCCTGCTTAAACTGCATGGAACCGAAGAGAAGTACTGCGGATACTATTCTAAATATGGAATTAAAATCTTCATTGTTCATGCCCATAATATTCATGGATTTAATTGTCGCTTGGAATTCGTTGGCATCATCGATGCCCGGTACAGGTAAGCAGGCATTCGACAAGAATGGATAACTTTTCGGATCTTCCAAAATATATTCCGCTTTCTGTTGGGTTGTTGCTCCTACCAGGAGTTGATAGAAAATGTGGAATGTCCTTTCGTCTTTCGCTTGCCTTATCGCTCGTGACTTTTCAAGTAAATATGTCTCGATGTTGGCGCCGGCAATGTAACCGGATGCGTCGAAGTTTATTCTTATAAATTTACCCTGGAATAGGCGATATTTAATTAAACTCAGACATTTTCTAAACCGACTCTGAATGTTAAACATTATATATTATACTCACAAATCTAGAAGAGTTATCGTTTTTGACAGTTTTCGCGTTACCAAATGCTTCTAGAATTGGATTCGCTTGCAACAATTGTTGTTCGAGTTCGCCCTGTACAAATAAAAGATCTCATTAAGTAGCTCATAAGCAATCTTTGCACGCAAACTGGATTAACAAGCTTAGAACTTTATGCCACATTTAAAGCTGTTAGAAAACCAAAATATATAAGAGTTAGTATAATTTTTTTAATGAATAACAGTACATTACAGATACATACATAATGAATATAATATTTAGCAACCTGAATATGATATGTTCATGAAATGTTCGAGACGAACATCTATTCCTTTTTTACTTGTACCAAATAGATATTTTTTCTACATTTGGGGTTGGTTGGTCACAAATTGACCATTACACCCCGGTGATTACCACCTAAATAAAATATGTACATAGACTAGAATAACAAATTTTAAGGATTTTTTAATTCCAAACATAACCAGCCTGTAAAGCATTTCTGTTTCCCCGGATATCGAGAAAGCAACGATGGCATTATAGAAACCGACGGATATTAATAATCAATTTTATTTTCTAACTTAGCTACGTATAATTTCTAAATATCTTCTACACTATGGCATATGACACGATTTGGTGACGACTTCACTTTTATTAAATATGGATGGAACATGCCCAACAATGGAATATGTCCTGAACGGAGTCGAAAGGCAGTAACTAATTCAGATCGATAAAAAAACGCCAAAGTTATACTTAAATAAAAACAATAATAATTACCGCAACACAAGTGAATGATGATTTTGGCTTCGTTACCTCAAACGTGGGTCCGTTAGACTATAAAGGCGGCGTGAAATGAAACATCGATATTAAAGTTTGACATGTCCTAAGATGATAAATGTATTATGATTTGACAGATTCATGTGTGATAAATTTAATACATGCGAAAGAAACTTATATAGTACAGTACCTTAATTTGGAATATACAAAATGAAAACGGGAGAAATGGAATTTACTTCGATACAATTACCAATACATCATGACAGATGACTTCCTTATTTACACGTATAATATTTCTGGAACCATCAATAACGGGAAATCAAATGGAACTCTAATTGGGATATGAAGATTTTTGATTGAATAGACGTTTAATTTTCAAGAGTAATTTATTCCACCGTTTTTTGATAGAGTATAATTAAATCTTCTCACATTCCATCTATTTAGTAATACAAAAATGATAAATAACATAGATTATCAAATTATTTAATCAGCAACATTAATTATTAATTATACCTTCTAAAATAGGCTTTACCTGATTTGGAATCGAATGATACGGTGATATAGATTGTTGCGTAAAAATTTTGCAACAATATCTTTGCTTTCTTTCTCTCTTTCTTTCAATGAGATAATGAATTATCATTTCCGATTGGAAAAGATAACGGATTAATAATGATTCACATAAATAAATACGATAATATCCCAAACCTGAATTACTAATATTATCTTATCGATTGCACATAAAAGCCGTTTTAAGCATAATTCGATTAGATAATAAATATATATTTAAGCAAATATACATATATCTTTTTGGTTGAGTAATGTAGAAAAATAAAAAAAAACGGATGTATTAAAAATGTATTATAATCCCAATAATACCCTAGTACAAAGGAAATCGAGTATTTGGTCACTAACTGGCCGGTGTAACTAGACTTAAGCTAGGAACTGGCTAGTATAATATCTAGTAATAGGTATAATAAATTATAATAATGAATAATTATAAATTATAAAATATTTTTTAGGCAATATATTTAAATGGCTTGAAATTTGTATTAATAAACTATACAATAAATAATATTATATAATAATTTTATATATTATTCATTTCTTTGATTTAAAAATAATTATTGCAAAGTTTTCTAAAACCATTCCAGTTTCCGTAACTCGAAATGGCTTCCACAGCATGCAATATCTTATATGGACTTCGTTTATGGATTTCGTTTATAGTCTTTTATTATAGTTTTCACTGCTCCTTTTTAAACGAGTATACTCTAAAGCTTTAAATACATCTTTATTAATGATTTTTAGTGACAATTAATAATTGGTTTATTAATTAATAAGTGATTACATACATACTAGCATAGGTAGAACATCAGTGTGACCAATGCTTACTATTCAGTTGTAGGGGACGCTATTTCTAGGTTTTACCTAATTTCACTGGCCAGTTACTGGATATAATTAATGGCCAGTTACTAGATTTAATCTAGCGAAACTTGGATATTTTCTACTAGGGTACCACAATATAATCTATTTTATTCTGTAAATTGTTACATTATGTATAGGTTTGTATAGTATTTAACATAATAAATGTGTAAAATACACTTACATAAACATAAAATATATTATGTTAATATTTATACAATTAAAAAATGAAACCACAAAAACCAAACGCACATATATAATTCGTGTGGTAAATTATCCTCAAATAATGCCAATATATTTCAAACTAAAAAAAAAGCACATAGAATCAAAATCTAATCAATACTTATCATCACACATTTCATTTGATTCATTCATATCAATAAGTTTATCTCTAAATATCAATCTAAGTCAGCAAATAGTTTTATTGAAGTTTACTAAAAAAAACTATTGTTTACGTTGCTACAACTTACAGAACTTGGTTACATAAAAACCACTCTAAAGACCGAGTGTCCCTCAAGGCATGAACATAGGTCCCAAAAATGTTTAAAACATTCTGAATATGTGAACATCTTTTTCTAGCGTAAGCCTGACATTCGTTAGTTATTGTTTCTCATAGAATTTTTTGGAACAAAGGCTTAAACACAGCAAGCATTGAGTAGTTCTGTACACTTTTCAAACTAGAAGAGAATATAATATATATTTTATGTGCTTAAGATGAATTAATCCAGATTGGTGATACAAAGGATAATATACCAGACAAGAAAGCTAACGATATCCAGGCAGGTAATTAGCACCGTAGACAATTATTTGTTTATGCTTTAACTTACTATAATTAACTGCGGTGTCGGCCCCTGCTTGTCGATGATCAGTCCCACGTACGGAAGAGGAAAATAAAAAAAAAGTATACTTATGAGTGTTGTAAAGAGTAACTGTACACAACAGAGAGTGCTGATAGATTTTGTAGATATAAAAGTAAATTGACACGTTAGGGCAATATTAGTGCATATATTATATTTAATGATATTTAAAAAACTGTAACACGAAATTAGGTCCCTAGTGATGTAACAATTTTCCTCACAACTACGTAATTTCTTTTTATATAATTTGGATCAACATTTTGGAGTCTTCTTGGATATTTTCCGACCAATTGCGAAGCAAAAGTATTTAAAAATCTCGTGACAAACGTCTTAATATTGTTACTCTATTAAGTACTTCACATAGAACGATTCAATCAGCAACGTGTTATATAGTAATGGAAACAATTTTATTGGTCGTAGCCGTTATAGGCAAAATTACTCGGAAGACATAGACATTTGTCATTGGTCCGATGTGTGCACTGAAAAGGTAAATATTTATCTAGCAACACACAATTCTACTGATATATACCTAGTAATATGCCCCCTCTATAATGTGCAGGTTTAAGAGTGGGTAGCTATACAATTTAGCTTACAATTAACAGTTTAGCAGAAGAAACCAAGTTAAGGAGACACTATGTCTATTATAACAGAGATTTTGCAAAAACGGTCTCACGCTTACCCAAAATAAGACCAATAGGCAAACAATGCGCATGTCTTCAAATTTGCCAGTATCAAATCGATCTTCATTGTATCTGATACACGCCCACTATATACGTAACCAAAATCTTTGCTAAAATATTTTGTAGCATACCAAGGGAGTAAAACATCAAATTCTGGAACTTTATTCAATTTCTTACCCTTACACGATAGTCAAACCAATAACCATGAGCGCGCTTGTTTAAAAAAAAATAATGTAGATAAAGTAACACAATTAAGATGGGAGTTCAAAATAAAAATAATTCTACTTTCAAACTATGTTGGAAACCAAAGATTATTTCGTATACTACACATTTCTGATCTTACTAGCACTGTATTAGACTGAATAATATATCCCAGTAGGCATAAGACTTTTCGTTCAGGTATATAAAAATTAAAACCAATTAAAACTCTTAAACTAAGATATAGCTTCTAATAAATCGTAATTGTAATGCAAAAAGATAATATCGACAAAAGAACTCCCGTAGGATCACAACAAGTAACTATCAAATGTATTTGAATAACAAATCGATTTAACGAGTCATGTGCGTCGCCAAATAAGGTTACACCTCGGACATTAATTGATACAGTCGGAACAAGATCTAAAACATTTAATAAATGGTTATTTGCTTTGCAATTCTTACACAACCGAGTGTGATTAATTGAAAATAAATTGGACTTTCAAGGATTACACTCTCATTCGTAATGTTAAATCTGGTCTTTAAAAATGTAGTGGATTACGTTATTACACTTCATAGTTATGGCAATGCAGTGTCATGAGGTTTGTCCACGATGAACTCCGAAAGTAGGTACTCAAACGATTTTCATGAAAGTTGGTATTGATGTATAACTCAGTCCAACTTGAGAGGATAATTTATATTTCGATTAATGGCCTCAATATTATTTTTACAAACTAAATGGTTGCCAATGTTAATTATTGCTATTTTGTAAGTTTTATCAGTCTCGAATAGATGGCGCTTTAAATAAGTTTGTTGACAGAAAACTGTAGGATCGATTGTTATAGCTATTTCATGAATGGCGCCATGTTTTAATTTTGAATTTCTTTTTCAATAACTGAGCCAAGGCAACGCATGACCGGATTAGTTCATTAAAATATAGTTCTTACCGCTCCGGATCCTTTTGGTTTAGAAGCGGCGACGTACGCTAAATATTGGATCACTTTCTTCGTGTTTTCTGTCTTGCCAGCGCCAGATTCACCAGTACATAAGATGGATTGGTCTTCGCGATCTGAAAACGGAGACAAAAGGTAAATTTAAACTATAAGAAGATGGCATAGTTTCAGTAAGTATTGACAACAATGAATGATAGAAAGATATCGTCAAAGTACATTAAAAAAACACAAAGTTTTTCTAAAGTAGGCTACTATTAAATAGATATCATATTCGTTTGAGAAATTGATTTATGTTTGAACTAGCCGACCCGTGCCCACTTCGTTGGGCGGTAATAGGCATTATCAAGCTACAACTTTTCTCTAGAACTCAATCATATATGTATATCTCATAATTAAGGCAGCGTTCATAAGAAACGTTTTCGTTCGACCATTTTTCTCCGACTCCCCAGATATTACCCCCTACAACCTCACAAACTTTACCTCTTTATAATATTAGATTATAGATAATGTAATCAGTTAATAGCTACTGCCCGCGACTTCGCACGCGTGGAATAGTTATTTTGGGCTGAGTCTCAGTGGAAGCTCTCAAAAGGAAAAAATACCCCGTTTTTTAAATATTGTTCATTGTTGCTCCGCTCCTATTGGTCTTAGCGTGATGATATGTAGCCTATAACACTCATAAATAACGTGGTTTTATATTGGTAAAAATCGGTGTAGTAGTTCCTGAGATTACCCCCTACAACTTCACAAACTCTATCTCTTTATAATATTAGTATATAGATTATAGCCCCTGCCCGCGACTTCGTCCGCGTAGTAATAGTTACTACTCTGGGCTAACGCTGACACACAGCAGAAGCTCTCAAAAAGAAAAAAACATCTCGATTTTGAAACATTTTTCATCTGTGCTCCACTCCTATTGGCCTTAGCGTGATGATATATAGCCTATAACCATTCTCGATGAATGAGCTATATAACACTGAAAGAATTATTCAAATCGGACCAGTAGTTCCTGAGACTACCCCTTACAACGTCACAAACTCACAAACCTGTAACTCTTTATAATATTAGTATACATAGTATAGAAGTATAGATTATTCTATATAAGGCTTTGCAGAACAATCTCTAGAGCAGTTGAGGACCTGAAAATGAACATACAAACCATATTTGTGATTCTTCTAGTATAATATACAAGGCTATGTCCGTGACTTTCAGTGTATTTGTTTGTTATTGTTTTCATTGTTTGCCAAAATTATATATAAATATTAATACATGATGGCTTAATTGATGTAGCACGTATAGCTATTAGCTACCACCCTTAAGTAAACAATCTGTCATCAAGCATCCATGTTCCGGCATCTGCACTTGAAAGCCAGCCCACTCTAAGTTCAGCGTGTTCACCATCTTAGACCACATCGTCAGCGCCAGGTGAGATCGTGGCCAAACGTTAAAAAAAGTAGGTAAGCCCCAAAGCTGAACGCTTTCACGGTGTACGATAAAGATAAGTTTACAAATAGTCCTTGTATTACTTTGTACCGTGAACATTATCTGCGTGTTTCTTGTATCGTACTTACAATAGGGCTCATTAGACGACTATTCCTTTTATCGAATATAATAGTGTTGTATCAGAATATCGATATAGAAAATAATACATCAAATGTCCATAAAATTTGCAACATATACGACCTTTTTTCTCTCCATTCTTAAATATTTTTATCGAGCATAGCCACTATGATAGTGTATCTAGTTGAACAGTCAATCCCATTCATCTTGATATCCGCGAAAATTCTAAACTTTTATCAAGAATAGATACATCTATATAGATGCTAGTCTATACTACTGTTGCTTATAAAAATCGCAGTTTCTATAATTTTAATACCATTATTTGTAGCTAAAAAAAATGATCGTAGTACTTTTCGCGTGATAGGCTCACAACGGCAATCTTCTATAATTGTAATTATATACTATAAAACATGTGATAATGAACGTTTGTATACATATCTAACATTCTATGAATCTCCAACACGTTTTGACCGAACATTATATCAATTCTTTAACGTATAACAACAGCGCTAGGTGGCATTGCAGCACATTAACACCTGTATAGTATAGTACACTGTGTAGTCCGGTGAAGCTGTTAAGACCTTGCTAGGTCAATGGCATAGTCAGTGCGAAAAAAAGTATCTAAGTAAGTAAACTTCCATGGACTTAATTCCATGGATTCACCGTAAGGGAGCAGGAAATCCATCGTTTTACAAGGCGAGAGCTAGAAACAGTGTTCAGGGCTTGTTTTAATGCACAGGTTTTAGGATTTATATAGCATAGATATAGCTTGAATTTTCGAAAGCTTTAGGCTCACGAAAATACTACGGTACGAGAGTATCAAGTGGAGGATATTATAAAACTGCGTACATCTATTGGAGTTTCCTTCCATATGACACAAATATTAACTAGATATGGGTATTGTATCTTCTTCTTCTTCTTCTTCCTAGCGTTATCCCGGCCTGGTGCCAGGGTCCGCTTTCCTACTTCGCTCTCTCCACTTTGTCCGGTCTTCGGCATCCTTTTGTGTGAGGTTATTCGCCTTTATGTCCGCCTTCACCACGTCCAGCCAGCGTTTTTTGGGCCTGCCACGGGGCCTTGGGCCTTGTACAGTGATGTTGAGACATCTATTTCCGACATAGTCAGGGGGCCTGCGACTTATGTGGCCGTACCAGCGGAGACGACTCTCCTGCAGCTTGTCTGCGATGTCACGGACTCCAAGACTACGACGGATGTGTTCGTTTCGAATGCGATCTAACCGCGTAACGCCACACATCCATCGTAGCATTTTCATCTCAGTGACGTGTAGCTGCTGGACATGTCTACCGAGGACCGGCCGGGATATGGGTATTGTATGCAATACCTTAATCGTTTTAAGATTATTAATGATAACAGCTGCCCCTGCGATAACACGTCTGTGCAAAACTTTGAACATTTGCTTCTAACATGCCCCAGGATTAGTACTATACTATATATTAGGGCATATCATTCTTTGTGACAATCTTCGTAAATGCCCGTTCGATCTTTTGGGCTAGATGGAGAGTCTGCTATCAAATCGTTTGTGAAGCATGTGATCTTTAATCCCAAGGCATTTAACGGACTTCGAAATTACCACTTACACTCATACAATGCGTCAAGGTAAAGGGAAGTGACTCGTATAAAAATTGCGATCAACCCCTTTACATTACTAATTTCTTGAATAAATAATAGCTTTGTTAGAAACCAACAAAGTTAAAAAAAAATTTGAAATTCGTTCAATTTAAATGTTAATAGTGAATATAATTAATTATAGCTAATGAAATGCAATTCATCCATATTTATTAATTGTGTACACCTGCCTGTGATAGCTTCCGTTTTCATCGTTTTATAGTAAGGTTTTTATTATATATGTATTTATCTGTCTTTTATCTGATTAATAATATAAAAAATGAGAATATTTACTCAATATTCATTCTACTATAACTCAACTATAGAAGTACTTATTATAATAGAAACAAATAAGAAAAAAAAGCGTTATAAGGTGCTGTCGCAACTAGTTTGTTATAAAGATATATTTTTCTTAATACAAGACTCTTACAGCATAAATTCCAAAAAATTTACAGAGAGTATTGAATACAATGTTTCGCAAATACGAATAGTTAATTCATCGATAAATTTTTAAATTGGAATAGAGGTGGAACGTCACTAGAGTTCGTAGATAAGCGAGACCAGTTCAGAAACGGGTCGTTTGTCTAATTATTCACTAATGGGCCACAGAACCGATACGGCAATGACTTATGATGCGGCGCCATGTTGTTTAGTACCTTTATTTTGTTACTTTATATAGTTGATAAGTAGTACTGCGAAAGTAATTTTCAGAAACGTTAATTGAATTTCTTTTTGATAATAAAGACGTAAATTTCCGTAACAATTACGTTAAACATTTTTAAAATTGACAAGAAATATTTTTATCAAATCACCCTTTTTTATAAGACCTATACTCTATACATATAATAAAACGAAATCTGTAGATGAAATATAATAAAGAAAATATACTCTGGTAGGGTTTAGAATCAATGTCAGAACACATTGTCATGGTTTTTAAATTTTTTGTCTGTCTGTTGATCGGCCTGTCAGTCGTTTGTGCTGGATTCACACGAAAACTACTGGACGGATTTTAACGAAATTTATTATGGTAATAGTTTACACTCCGGTATAACATACAGGACATGTTTTACATATATAACACATTCGTATATATGTATATCTTACTTATAAGAAAATACAAAAGAGAAGACATTTACGCAAGAACTTTTGGGCGTATTTTGAACAAATCTAATACTGATCTGAAATCACAGTTTTTATAATTGAAATTTCACGCTGACGTAGTCGCGGACGCAGCTAGTATAATTAAATATAGAATAGTTATCGTAATACTTAATTAAAAAAACTAGGCCTTTACGGTTACGTACATTGCATGTCGCCCTACTTATTATGTGCGCATCGGCACATCTGTATTAAAATTATATTTATAAAATACTTTGACAGTCAGTCGCGTCCAAGCACTCAATTAGATTGCACAACAATACCATTGTAACATAGAAATAAAATAATGGTGACCTAAGGAGTAACTTTTGTTCCGACAAACGGTCACCCCGAGAACATGTCTAAGGCAAGGACTTACTTCTCACCCCTCCAAGGCCTTTACAGCGCCACTAATGGGTCCGACATTAGTTAAGACAGATCCAGGTGGCAAAAAGGTCGAGGCAGTCATAAGGACTGCCGACAGAAGTGAAAACTCGAAACAATGAGATAAATGTCTGCTCTTTTGAATTTTCGTATTAATTATAGTGTGAATGACAATATTTAAATTTCAGAATTTATTTATTGAAATTATTAACATTAGGGTGGTTTTCACTTTTATTGGCACTCGGACCAATAATTATACACATTTTCATAAAGTCAATTATTAATAAATTAATTAATCAAACGTATGATAAGCTGCAAAATATCAATATTACATGTTTATTTCCTACCAAAAATACCGCTCATCGCGCCTGAAGAAGTATTTACTTCAAAAAAAAAAATCGGTCAAGGCGTTTAGAAAGTACAGAATTACGACTAAACGCAAACCGGAATATACAGAGATAAACAAACCTTGTAACATAGAACGGTAGGCTGTGTCAGTGATGGCGAACACGTGCGGCGGTACCTCGTGCCTTTTGATACCTTTATACCTCTCCATGATCTTTTCCGTGTAAATCGGCAGCTTCTTGTACGGGTTCACGACAACGCAGAAGAGACCCGAGTACGTCTGCAAAAGGACAAGCCGTTTCATTAATTTAAAAAAAAAATCGAGGCAGTCATGAGGACTGCCGACAGAAGTGGAAACTTAAAACAATGGAATAACTGTGTTCTTTTTTTAACTTCGAAATCAATTATAGTTTGAATTAATTAAACATCATAATTTCTAAATTTAAATTATTTACTTTAGCTTGGTTTTCACGTCTATTGGCATACCGATCAATAATTATACACAGTTTGTTAATTTGTTCAATCGAAAATATAATAGGCTGCACAAACTCAATACAAAATATCAATATTACATATTATACACAAGCCGCTATAGTATGCGTCGTTAGCCTGACGCAAGACGCACAAGCTTTTTTTTTTTTCTTCTCGAACTGACTACGCTATTGACCCGGCAGGGTCTTCACAGCTTCACCGGACTACTAAGGTTGGCGCTTAAGGCACGCAACCGATTTGGGTTTTAGGTAACATGCACAAGGGTGCCCGCACACCTCGGCTTGGGCTGTTACCTGGAAAAAGACGCGTCTGTCCTAGCTAACTATTCTAAGCTATTCATACATATATACATTTGTGAACCATACAATCGAAATTGCATGATTCACAAATGAATACGTGTATATCGGTACAAGACGCACAAGCGCAATACGCTCGGTCAAGGTTTACTAACATGTCCTGATGCGAATTAAGAAATCTATCTCCTGCCAAAAAAATATCGCTCAGCGAGCCTAAAGAAATTTTCACTTCAATAATACATCTAAAAGGATTTGTTTACGCGAAACCAAATGTGGTAAAGGAATTTCCCTTTATAGAGTTTCTACGAAGCGAAATTCCGCAGGGCAGTCAATTTTAGATCGAACAATAGTCATGTTCATGCCCGTATCCAAGTTACAGGAATTTAAAACTACAGTTTATTACTCGGTTAAAACCAATCGATAACTAACCAACGATGGTAGTTATTAGAGCAACTAATTAGTTAGTTATAGACCTTTTCATCTCTAACAGACGATTCAAGTAGCATTCTGACGACACTTTCATAGGTGTCTGGCAATATCTATCCGGGAACGAATCGCTCGACCGCACCTTAGGCAAGTATTTATATTATATGTGGACGGGGGTTGGAGGCCTGCTCAAGACGCCTCATACGTTTTTCTTCTAGTTGCCGAAACCAGGTCGTGTTGTGCTTTGATTGGCCTTCGTGATTTAGGCGACACCAGAAACAGCAAGTAATAAATTTGCTAATATGTTATAACTGACAACGGAAATCTTCGACCGAAGTCATTACAACATACAAACAAGCAAGCAATATGCAAAAACCAATAGGAGTGAAAGGGAAAGCAGTCCAAGTTACTCACACTCAAAGTCAGAATACAAACAAGCGATATTCATTTGAATAGTCATTTAATAACTAAATCGTCATTTAATACTTCAATCATTATAAAAAAACGGTCAGAAGGACTGTCGACAGAAGTGAAAACTTAAAATAATTAAATTAATGTGTTCTCTTTTGAATTTTCATATTAATTATAGTGTGAATGACGACAATATTTAAATTTTAGCATTTGTTTATTGAAATGATTAACATTAGTGTGGTTTTTATATCTATTGGCATTCGGAGCAATAATTATATACATTTTTTATAAAGTCTATTAATCAATCAAAGGTATGATGAGCTGCAAAATATCAATATGAGATTACATAGGGGATGCTACGCGTCACCAGTCTGACGCGAGCCGCGCAAACGCAATACGGCTGGTCATACTTACGTAGCATGTCATAACGCGCAATTATAAATGTATCTCCTGACAAAAATAACGTTTAACGTGCTTAAAGAAGTTTTCACTTCAAAAAATTAAACAGCGCAATTCATACAAGTCAATACAAATTGGTTACATTTTAAGAACAGTCTAGACGGCCGAAACAATGATCCAATTAGAAAGTCCAACTTCGTATGGTTTAGGAGCGGTTAATAAGATTGATGACACGTGAACAGTTGAGGGTAACACGATACGGGCCGCGTTTGACAGTCGATCACTCATAACACGATGTGAGTGGCAACGTACAGACGGATTGCTCGACGATGTGATATTACTAGATTGTGAATACATCACAGTATGCTCTGTCCAGTTTTATCATTGATCTCAATTAAACGGTTCATATGTTGAATGTTGAATACGGAGTCGCAAGAAATTTAGCTAACGGTATACGTTTTGTATATGTTTTGGATAATGAAAAACTATTTTTTGGGAAAATTCATTCTATCGCCATTATTGCCTGATTAGGTGGATTTTATCTAAAATGTGTTGTGTCATATATTTCTAGGGCTCTTGAATGCAATTTAGAAAGACAAGATCTAGTAGGGTTAATGAGAATTCTAATAACCATAACCCTTCTTTGAAAGTTGCGGTCCGTATCGAAGGACAATTTTATTTAAACACCAGTGAACAGCGAAAAAATAGATTTCATCAAAAGTAGCAACGTCATACGGACTTCTCGAGAACCACTCGAAGACTGGTTATACAGATGATATTAGAACTCTATTAAATAAGCGTCCTACTACTATTGCTTTACGTATAGCAGTCACAATATTTTCGGACAGTACTTAGCGAAAACGCCCACGAGGTCTCCGCAACAACAAATATTATGTCACCAAACCAATGTTTTCTTGGAAAATACGCCTTGACCTAGACATCTTTAATTGGTATTGGACTCTAGCCAGAACAAATACACACGAACCCGGCTGACATAACACTAAGATGTCATACCATATTATTTACTAACTCTGGAGGCAACTTCGGTTTGGCTTTTGGCGCAAACAAAGTCATTTCTATTTCTAAATGGCCAAATCATAGTAACGATCTTGTGAAACATTTCGAAGCTCAGGATGAAAAGGGAAAAGAAATATCGCAAATTAATTGCATCTTAAGAAAGCACCCACACACTTGAAACAATCTCCTTGAAGATAGACTGCCATGAAACGCGATATCTATAAAAGAGGGCTTACTTCTAAACGATAAATTAATTAGTGATGTTAAAGTAATTAATCAAGCGTCAAGTGAAACAAAACAGAACAAGGAGTAAATTATGCAGACGACGACAGCATCAATTCCCGGTAGAAAACGACATAGAAAACAAAAGTGCACGTATCCGTCCGTTGATAGACCAACAAGAAGTAAGCGACGTCGTGAATCATGCGCACAATACAATCGAATACATCCGTAAATTATGCAGATTTATCACACTCCATTTTATATGGACAAATAAAACGTAGATAAAGGAAACTAGTTGTGAATAGTGATTCCACGTATGCCACTAGATTTATCTCCGATATAATAAATTAAAGGAATACTAAACCTAATTCTGTATGTAAATATCGTTAATAATTTAAACAAAGACTTAGAATTCCAGGTCATTTGGAGGTGTCATCGAGATATAAAACCGCAAACAAGCAATTACAAGTAAATCATTGATTGTATATGTTTACTAATTGCTGTAATAAATTGAGAAACTTAAACGACAGAGCACTGATTGATTGATATCAGGTCACTGTTAACTAGACTACAATTTTGACTCGTCTTGGTTTTTAAAACGTTTTAAAGATCATGAGTTACCCTAGGAAGAAATTGAGGAGTAATAGAGTGACATGGTATAGGCATTTTATGAGGAGGGATAAAAACCATGTAACTATAAAAGTTTTGAGTATGATAATGGACGGGTATAGGATAGGAGTAGAGGAAGACTGAAAAAAGTATGGATGGACAGTGTGAAAAATGATATGCGTATAAAAAGTGTGAACAATGAGATGACATCTGACAGGGGAGAGTGGAAAAGGAAAACCTGTTTAGCAGACCCTAGTTAGGTGGGATAAGGGTAAGAAGATAATGAAGTCCCTACCCTACTAGAAGTGGCTTTTAAGTAGAACAGGATAATGCAATGCTCGTGGCAATACTTTTTTCCGGGTGGAAGTGGTAAGACATGGCAATTGTCTTCGACTGGAAGGTAACGAATTGCCATATTTTCACGTTTAGCTGATGTACTTCCAATAATCAAGCCAAGTTGTACGATGCCTGTACCAAACTGTATTCTTATTACGAGGCTAAATTTTAGAATCTCGTATTTTGAGTATTACCCAATATCTATTCAGCAGTTGCGAAGCTTCCTTACTTGCCTATAAATTCTGGATCTCTCGATCATTCGTTTTTAACTACACTGTACTTACTATCTATTACGGTGGCGTCATTTTATTGTGCCATAATAAAATGAAAGAATTCGCATTTAACACTTTTAAGAATATTCATAACTATTTTATATAACTAAACATATAGAAAAGAGACATGTCATAAAGGGAAAATTTTATATAATATGTCGGCAAGATTAAAGCAGTGTACGATAACATATCAGCACATACCGATAAGTGAACTAATAATAAAATCAATTTACGAGCTGACCCTACACCAATAGGTCTACATCTATTACGTATTATGTTATTCCATTGACATTTGGCCTGTTGATTGCTGTAAACAAACATTCCTGTACTAAATTCCTCTTAAACAGTAGGTACATCACTTAACTTCGACATTTTCTGGCGTATGAGCCCAATTTCACCTGATCTTAAATGCCAATGTGGTCTGAGATGGTAAAAACGCCCGACCTAGAGAGGAACTACTGCTGGAACGCACCAACATGTGCTTGGCGTCTGACTGTCAACTTGAGAGTGGTAGCTAGCCACGCGGACTTAGAAAAAGCCCTACCATCTTCTAGCCTTCATTGCCTCTAGATTCATTCCGATAACAAAACACAATTGATCGTTATATGTCAATTATGATTCAATCTGTAATTCCACTTAAAAACGTATTAGTATTTGTTTAAAACAACTGATAAACGACATTATTTTTACACAAAATAACTATGCAAACGAAAAACATAAACATTTAGCTTGATAAAAATACGTGGATGGCGTTACTTGTAAATATGTTTTTCGCATTTAAAAGACCGGAAACTGGTAGTCGTTTAGATTACACAAACTCCACTTACTCGACTCGTTTATATGCAAAAGTGTATTGTAAATACTTATCATAGTATATAATATACCGGTTTTTAGAACAACACAAGTTTAGAGAGCCGTTTTAAATATTTTAAACATATAATTAGTAGATAGGTCGAGTTGGTTGGGTATTGTGCCACGTAGTTACACCATTCACCGCTATGCCCTACACCAGTGCTTGGCAAACTCGTCATCCAAAAGACCTTTCAAAGAGCCTTTTTAAATTTAAACTTTGATTGAGTACATACATTTTTATCTAAATAATTAAGACTTAAAAGTACATGTTTGAGCTTACCTTTGCTCAATATGTCTCTTATGTGAGCGGATAGTCGTGCTATTCTTGCTTTCTAAAAAAGTGCCTCTTTTCTACAGGTTTGCGTTTCAAAAATGTTAACACGTCTGTTACAAGGCAAGTTAATAGATAATATTCCGTGTCTGCACTAAACACTTTATGGAAGAGCCGCATGCCACCCGCGAGCGGGGTTTTCCGACCACAGCCCTACACTATCCATACCAACGGTTCTACAATTTTTAATAATACGTAATATTGAACATATTCTGAGATGCCACAAAAACTCTCTGGAAAGTTCCAACAAGGTGGCCACCATCTTGTTAGAACATTGAAATGATCACAAGAGACTATTTATTACCTACTCCACAGTAATAATCTAGAAGATTGATTGGCAAAGATAAAATGAAGAGGAACATTTAAAAAGAGTACCAAAAATAGAATAGTTACGACATATACAATATACAAAGGGAACGACTGTTGATAGTTTTCAAGTTTGAGTTATTATAATAAGAATGTACAATTCAGAAATATATATTAAAAAAAACAAGTGGTGTGATTACGACCTGGTGTCACACAGAGTCAATTAAATCACAACCATATGGCTGACTCGTTACGATCAATTGTGATGGAACCAGTGTCGCAATTCGCAACCCGATCGGCGGTGAAAGGTACAAAAAATCTAACGGCACAGTTTCCACGCGTCGGGCTCCCTTATTTGGTCACGCTCAACTATTGCCTTATACAGAGTACCTGTGTGATAATATGTGTATGGATACAAGTTGGGCAACCGCTTCAATTTTTACACACAATACAACAGTTTATACTTATCACATTTCAAACTATTATAATCAAAGTAGGTAATTCCCGCGACTTCGTCTGCGTTGTTTATTATCTCAATTGTTTTGTTATATCTCAAAGAATCAGCGTTTTCGACGAAAGCCCCCAGGCGCCTTGACTTTTTCCGACATTTCCAATATTTATCGTTATATTTCAACCAATTTAAACAGAACCTTGCCAAATTATAAACCTCAACCTTCCTCGTGATTCTTTCTATCTATTAATGAATACTCTATGATGATCCGTGAGTTTATCGCGAACAGACAGACAGACGTGACAAAGGACTTTATTTTACAATATTTAATGAAATTGGCACGATCAGCATGGGAAGAAGCCAAATTAAACAATAATTTGGTGGACGTCGGTATAACGGCAAGAAAGTGATTGCAAGGTACTGTTTTGTAAGATTTTTGATTGTTGTTTGTTGTATAATGGTGACATGTCCTTTTCAAAGAAAACCTCCATACAATTAAAGAAAAATATATATATATATA
>MU158920.1:229702-256711 GCA_015888305.1 Antheraea pernyi
TATATATATATATATATATATGCTTCATCAGATCCAGAGTCTTTAACTCGAGAGTCAAGTCAGTATTTCTTTAATGATGCGAAACATGACTCGTTAAATACTACCTTCAGATTACACCTGTTCTTAAACAAATATCTGCGGACGCATATTGGGAATATTCTGGCGCGAAGAATCATTTTTCAAGATTGGAAGGCTGACTGGTAAATTCCCATTGACATAGTAATTCCATAAAAAAAACGACGACCTGAACATACCCCAACTGATAACCAGTCTGTCAAATTATGACTCGTATAGGAATTCACAAATTAAACTAATCCATATAACCCCTAAACAACCTGAAGGCTAAGGGCATTCTGTCAAAAACAGTCTGTTGCAACTGATCTCAGTGGGAAGGAGACGGAATATGCTGCAGACAATCGAAGTTCACAATTTCTTCTGTCTCTGATGAGAGACTGCTGGAAGAGGTCGTTAAATATAATAATTGAAAAATGTAGGCAAAAACTTTTTTCCACATAGATTGATCCTCGTAACGACAAATAGAGTATTCAATCAAGCGACGCGCAACGGTAATAAAATATGGATTCCTACTCTATATAGCCATGCGATCAAATAAATAACTTAATACTAGTCCCAATATAGTTCTAAAACGGATCTCTATTTTCAAATTACTCAAAAAATTAGCCACACGAGTCGATAAGTTATTAAATATATACAAATTATTGATCCGTGGCCGCACAATGGAAAGGCCGCCGTACGTTCGGTGTAACGTCCGCGTCTCTGACTCACAACATTGCAATCCGATGACCGTTTTGTGATGTGTGGCCACTTTTACCCTTAACGCTTTCAATATTACCGAGAACGGACCATTTCATGAGCTGGTTTCTTTGGAATGTCGCGTAATATGTACATATTTTACAACTACTTTCTGCCCGCGACTTCGTCCGCGCGGTATTGTTACCGTTTACGCAGCGCACGCAGCGGAAGCTTTCAAAAGGAAAGAAAGATTTTGAAACATTCTTCATTGGTGCTACCCTTATATTGGTCTGAGTGATTATATATGTTGGAGTATTTCCTTTATCGGGTAGCGACATGATAAGCGAATTATCAACAATGAATGAATAAAACAAGAAATAATAACTCAGAGCCCCTATTACGCAGGAGCGTTATGTCTAGTAGGGCGGTTTTACGTAGGGCTAAGGAGGTTTTTTTTTCTCGAACTGACTATGCAAGGTCAGGACTATGACCTGGCAAGGTCTTTACAGCTTCACCAATCTGTATTGTCAAATCCGATCTATGGTTTCTTAATTCTCTCGCAAAAACTTGAAGGATAAGGATGACTCGAATATATGGGAGATATTTAGTAGGTATAGTATAAAACATAAGTAGTAATCTATTAACCTATCCTTCACTAGCTTCGTCAACTTAAAAAATAATCAGCCAGTTTACATCGGAGCGCGTTGGTCGAGTACCGAAGGCCGATAAAGCTTTATATTACTTGACCAATCGTAGTATTAAGCAATGGGAAACACTTTTTGGTACTACCAGCATATGTCCGCAAGAGTCTGAGCAACATCCCTTGCATGCTTACAATAAATGTAAGCAAACATAAAAAAAATTCATAAGTAAAGACTGAACCAATATTCAATCAGACTTCTACACTGACTACACTACCACGTCTTTAAATTACTAATATTAAAATACATTTTTTTTAAAATACTTAATCCGTTTGACCACCTTATCAGATGTTAAATAACGATACGAACTAAGATGGCAAACACGATAAACCTAGAGGGGATTAGCTCTCAAGTGCGTGTGCCAGAACACACCAAAAGATGCTTGGCGACAGATTCTCAACTTAAGGGACCACCCTTAAGACCACCACAGCTACCAAGCTAACCACGCGGACTTAGAAAAATTCCTACCACTAAACAAAGGTTTTATCACGACGTTTGTATTTACGTTTAATAATCGCTAGTCACCAGATATAATAAAAATGAATAACACAAAACCCTTTTCCAACAATTTTGGATTGATACCTGCCGCTGCATCTCACTATCGTACAACCCGCCAGAAACAGAAATTTCATCCACACCACCTCAAAGAGTGGAGGTCTTCTACGGCGAGGTTGTCAAGGTCATTTCTGCCTCGTATTTCGTACCCGTGGAATCGACTCATAGCGGCGGTGTTTCCAAACCATTACGAGCTACAAACCTCTAAGAAACGAGAGTACACTTCTTTAAAAGGCCGGCAACGCACTTGCGACTCCCCTGGTGTTGCTCGTGTCTATGGACGGCGGTGATCACTTACCATCGGGTGACCCGCCTGTCCGTTTGCCCCCTATAATAATTAAAAAAAAAACAAACAGCACTTAATTGTTACATCTTTCGTGGGAATCGATCAAACGGTGCTCGAGTCTAACGAACTGATATACGGACACATATTTATAAAGGTATATAGATTAATGTTTACATAGTCGTAAGCTACTACGCCATATATATCGCATATTATGTTATTACCAAGTGGTGTCCAGCCCCTAGACCGTGGCCCCCGAATAATAACGTACCCAAGTCACGATCAGTACTTAATGAATGACAAAGAAACAATAGATCCGTTCAAATTAAAAGTTTGATGAATGATCCGTGAAGGGCAGATGCGGTCGGCGCGTTGTTTCCATGCAGTTTAGATAATACTAGCTTTGTCCGCGGCTTTGCTTTGTTATCATATTTTATTGTCATCGCTTGTAATAGACATTTGAGTACCATACCATAGGTAAACTAGGTAACATGGAAATATCTGCGCATACTAACAGCGATTTCATTCGTAACAGCGACACCTAGCAACGAGTCATGATAAAGAGTTTAACAGACAGAATCTCCCCATGAAGAAACAGTTAGATATACTAAATTTTATATTCAAGTGTTGCAGTTTATCAATCTTCTATACATAGTAACATATACTTAAACTGTTATTTATATACGCACTAGCGGGCCCGGCGGACGTTATCCCGCCCTAATAATAAAAAAAACCTTGAACAATCCGATGAAACCGCGTGACAATCCGTTCAGTAGTTTTTGAGTTTGTCGCGAACAGACAGACGTGGCAGGGGAATTTATTTTATAATATGTAATGATAAATAGGCAACGAGGAAACGGTTAAGACAGTAGACAGTAGTCTGGTGAAGCTATTAAGACCTTGCTAAGGCAATAGTGTAGTCAGTTCGAGAAAAAAAAAACGATTAAGAACAACTCCCTCCTCTGTTTCTCAGCTGATTTTGTTTAAAAACATATTTTAGCTATTATCGAGGTTTTGTGTTATCAATTAAAAAAAAATGGAAAATGATTTTTTTTCTCTATGGTCAAAGTTCAACCTCTCGTATATATAAAACATACGCTGGTATATTCGAGATCGATATCTAACTCCGACACGGTATGACAGGTCATCATGTAAATTGCGACAACTAAATACTTTATCATAAGGAAAGTTTTATGCTATCAATTACATTATACTTAGAAAGCGTCAAAAAGCCAAATATTTATAACGTTCAGTTGATAGCAGTTAAAGAAAATGTAGACATTAAGAACACATGCGAATCCGCGAGCATAGCTTTTAGTACTATTTTAAATATACCAACAGATACATAAAAGCTAAATCAAGTGACATACTGAATAGTCTTTCTCAATTTCCATGTAATAATTAAAATAAATCCTCGAACAAATCAATCGTACGTGTGAAGTGTTTCGATTAAAAATGCAATAAAATAAATAAATATACATTTCAAGAATACTTCAATGACATTACATCAATTCGATTCTGTATTCTACAAACGTTGCTTCCTCGGCGAGTCGACAAGCGCGCACATCATACAAGCCCACTATTGAGTCACGGTACAGAGGTATACGGTACTAGAGATGAGCCCATACTATACAATATAAATATCGATGTATATATTTTATTATATATTTAATTTACTTTATATTTAATATATTTTAATTGCTCATACATATAATAAGAATGCAAATGTAATGTGTCTGTACTTTTTAGAATTATGTAAAAAAAATATTTGCAGTAATATAAGTTATAAAATACGTTTTATTCATTTTTAGAAATATCCCTCCCTTTTTTTTACGTGGGGAAATCCCTTATGGATACGCCACCCTCCCGGGGGAGAGGGTGGGTTATGTCCGAGTCGCACGGACTAAAACCCCACGGTGTACCGACAGACCGTTTTGGGGGGGCGGCAAGGGATCGTTCGAGCTAATCAACCTTGTAGAGCCGCCCCCACGGTCCGCCCGGCGGAAGGTGACCGCCGGGCTCCTACCTATAGAGGGACAAACCGGGTACACACCGGCTGCCCTCCCTCGTCCGCCGGACCCGTGCAATGAAGAGATGGGCAAAAAAAAAAAAATCTCTCCCTGTCTGTCTGTTTATTTGGACACCCATCACTGCTAAAATACTGCGTATATGATAAAATCTTAAATCATAAAACATATATTCGTGTAACATTTGGTCTTTCTTTCATTAAAATCGGTTCACTCTATCGAAAGCTATTGTAATTTTAATGACGACGCGACTTAAGTACTTTGGAAAAGTAGACAAGTAAATGAACTTAGTACATTCAGATGACTTTATTAATTTACATAAGTTTTTTTACATAAAGTTCCATGCGGACGAAGTTGCGGGCACAGCTATTGCTTATAAAATTTACCCTTTGACCATAATCTCAATTGATTTTAGGTAACGTGTAGTCCAAAATGCTAACACGTTATAAAGAACTAACCCTCCAATGCAGCTGTCGGAACACACTTAGCGGGTTTGGCTATAGATTTTCAACTAGATGGCTGGCCAGCCAGCCCTACCACAAGCTATAATTTCATCATGATGTCTTCTTTCATGGAAAGCTCAGGGTCACTGTAAAGATTCCGGTCTAAGTTACATTTCACAAAAAAAGGAACAAGATCGCGAACGTAAATAAATATATCGTCGATAAATATTGACTATTATAATAATAAATATCGATATTCAACTATAATCGATCATCTCTAAGCCGCGTACGCGCATCTGTACAAACATAAGGCAAGGCCGTGCGAGGCCGCCTTTTAATTACTGCACTAGGTAAATGTACATACACGGAGAATAGGTAAGCATTCATTTGTTAGGCTCCAGTTGCTATAGACAGAGGGCGTGCCAGATGCGCGAGCCTTTGTTTCAACTAATATGCATCACAGTATCTGAAGTAATTTGGAAAGGTACTGAAAAATTCCATATCGAGGGAAGATAAAGTCTTTCTAACAGTCATGTAGAAAATCGTTATATAGTAATCCTCTGTTTAAATTCTAGAATATTCTATGAGATATGTATATAGTTGAGTCAATACTTATATCGAAACAAATGCGTATAATTCAATAACCCTCAAGTGCCCACTGTGTTGAAGACGGTTAATATCTTAAAGGGTTAAGAATCTAAACTAACAACACATAAGTGTAAACCATTTTTGAAGCTCTACGTGTAAAAAACAATAAAATCGAAGTGTCTGTAGTTTTTTTTTGAAGATCAAACAAGAAAACGGCTTGACCGATTTTTACGAGACTTATACTGGCAGATCGAGAACGTTTCACAGTATTCTCTAAGGTAAATGTAATTACGCTATTCCATACGGGGTAGGCAGTAATGATAAAATTCTTGCAGATGTGACTTAACATTTGTAAAAAAAATTAAATGTACCACTAAAAATAAATAACACTCCATACTTAGTCCAAAAAAAAACAGCCAAAGCATTTTGAAGCGAACAAAGTTGCGGGAACACAACCTAATCAGTAAATACAATCAATAGAAAGTTCATAAAACAAGACAACGTTTGAGGAATCTATACTACAATTAAAATCTAGTAGTATAAATGTAAATTAATTATAATAACAAAGCGACCGTTGACGATTTAAATCCTTATCTAATGCCCAATACGTGCCGCCGAACAATTATTTCTTATATTTAATGTAACAAAGTTAAAAATACCACAGCGGGCAACTTTAAAATAGAGCGTGAGTCACATACGTTATGGAGAACTGGCCGTTACGAGCGTACGTGACTTGTGAACTTTACCGTATATGGTTATAAAATTGTTATGATTTATCGTAGCGTTTGTACTATGAGAGAAAATACGCAGACGCGACAAAGGAGTCTTTATACCTTTTTTTTTTTCTCCATTTGCGAATCCCTAACGGATATCCATCTCTCGCCGGGCAGCAGAGGATGGATATGCCCGAGTTGCACGGACTAATACTCCATGGTACCTTCTTACACCTTTTAGCCGGAGGAGCAGGGACTGTCTAATCGACACTACATCTGCTCCTCCAACAGGTGTTGTCCCCTCCTAAGGGACCCAAACTGCGGCCTGAGTGGTCAAGATGGTGGACCCCTCAAGGGGAAATGGGTGTTACAAGTCTTTATACCTAAGACATCTTATACTTTACTAGTTGACCTGGCCACGCGTTGCTGTGGCTTAGTTATTGAAAAAGAAATTAATTTTAATTTTTAAAACGTGACGACATCTATGAGATATCTATAACAGTCGGTTCTACAGGTTTCTGTCAACAAACTAGTTTAAAACGCCATCTGTTCGAGTCAACGAAACTTACAAATAATGACAATATCATTAAATATGTATTAATCGAAATATAAATTATCATATCTCTCAAGTTGGACCAAATTATAAATGAATGCCAACGTTTCATGAGGATCTGTTGAATAGTTTCGGAGTTCATCGTGGACAAACATTATGACATTGGATTTATTTATGTATATACTAGCGGGCCCGGCAGACGTTGTCCCGCCCTGATTATGAAAAAGATTATATACTAAAACGTTCCTCATCAATCATTCTATCCACTGGTGAAAACCGCATGAAAATCCGTTGTGTAGTTTTTGAGTTTATCGCGAACCGACAGACAGACAGACGCGGTAGGGGACTTTGTTTTATACTATGTAATGATTAAGATTTGAGCATTTGACCAAAATCGCATCTGATGTTAAATGGCGATACGATCCTTATGAAGGGTAGGGACAATCGTATCCATCAATTTATATCTATGATGTACATGACATTACAAACGAAATAATTCTAACTAATGTTATAGATGCGAAAATGAGTTTGTTTGTTCCGGGGATGGGATTCCTGAACGGTCAAGACGCGCGATCCTTCCCATGCCCCGTAGCCCTTGTTCATTGGCTTTTTTCTCTTCATTGAAAATTTACATTTGTAATGTTGTTAGCACCGTGCCTCCATGTCATCGATTACAGAAACTAGTTGCAAAGAATGCTAGCGAATATATAATAAGTATTTATTCAAATACAATCGACAAATACTATGGCTATAATACTTATGGAATAAATTAAATACAGAGTTGCCGTGTAATTCCCTGATGGACATTAAAAACAATTGTTACTAGTCAGAAGCCGTGGTGGTTTAGCGGTTTGACCGGAGGAATATCAAACCGATGTCCGCAGATTCGAACCCCGGCATGTACCAACGAAGTTTTCAGAATTCGCGTACATTTACTCATTTAAATTGGTAACAGTATCCTAACAGGGAAGTGACGGAAAATCGTGAGGAAACCTGAACTTCAAAAATGTTCTTGTAGTGCCACCGTATATGAGAAAATATAGGACTGTGGATTTCTCGGAGTTTGAAATCGCTAATACGTCGAATGAAAGGGGGACTTTACTTTCCGTTGCTCTCAACCAAAATCACGAAGCGAAAAGTGAATATTATTTTCATTATCCTATCAGGGTCACGAATTGCAAATTACCAAACAGCAGAATAATTGACAACAATGAAAATAACGACTGTTGTAAATTAACACAACAAACACGATCTAACATTGAAAGACTCCATCAATGATATAGCCCAAAGCATGAGATGATTAAATCTGTTGACAACTAATATGTAATATTACATATGTTTAATGTTTGTTTAAAAACACGTAATGCAAAACGCTCTGACCGATGGAGAACAGCGAGAACAAATCACGCAATCGTGTTTACGCTTCCGATTTAGGAGACGCGTGGGCGATGGACTATTGTTGTAATGGACGCGATGTTTTACTATCTGATGGTAGCATTATTTCGAGACTTTTCGTTTACATCAAATGTATATATAGGCATCTTTTGTTAATAAAAGTCAAGAATAAAAACAATGTCCGAGGTTAGAACATGACATTCGACCGATCACGACCGATACACCTCTGAGATGACACACGAAATAGTGGTACGTTTAGATGTGCCCCATAACGGGATCACGCGGTATAGATATAAAAACGAAGTGATATGTTGCCTTTGCTCGGCTGTATCACTTCATGCATATAGTCATAGTCTGTCACATTAACACTCTTTCGATGTTTAACCTTTTTGGATTACTTGCATTCAGTTACCAAAATATTTGTAAGCTGGCATGCCAGCTATGACTTACAATTGATCGTTTATCTCTAAGTGGTCACCGTTGTCAATTACATATTCTTACAATCAAGTACAGTACTGTAACTTTGTCGAGTGTTAATAGAAAAGATTTCAAATAACATGAACGGACGCCTAATTTAGAATTTCAATAAGCAATAGTTTATTTTACTCACAATAGAAGTAGGAAATAATTTAAAAAAAAATGACTAGTTTCCTAAAAATGACATTGGACAATGCTAAAATTACAAGCTATTATATCATCTCTGCTAATTAACGACTTGTGTAACACATAAGATTGTAACGCGCAGAGCCAAGAGAGATAACGCAAGAAGTACACTAGACATATAAGAAAGTTAATAGAGGCATAAAGCGTTCTTTGAAACAATCGCGGACGTTGATAATTTCACCAGTATCACGCGACGGACGTTCAACCTCGCAGGATGCAGCAGGCTCGTTTCGCGTATCGCTACACACATCCGTTGATATAGTCGATCGGTAGAGTTCTGCAGTTTGGACACCACTTCGGAAACGGAACGAGATCTATTTAAAGCTACGCTACTAGCGTACAACAGTGACCCTTTGTTATTGTACAAGAGCAAAAACGTCCAGTTTATTGAACTCACGATGACAATACTACATCGGATTGAAGATGTAAATATCCGTTTTAATATAAACTACATGACATCGATCAAACCAATTCAAAAATACTAAATTCAATTTAGGTCCTGGGAAGATGGTTATGAAAATCAAAACTATCACCGGTTCGGACAAACAACCCAGTCATCGAGAATAACAGGCATATATTTAAAATACATTCATATTACAATCGTTTTTAGTGGACGCACAGAGAGATGTGCAATTTCATGGATCACCATTTTATTCCACTCTATACTAACCTTTTGACACAAATACGCCCGACCGACATGACGCTTATACTTACAGTCCGGCAAATTGGTAATATGCTTAGGGAGTTTATTGTAAAACCTAACACTATTACCGTAAAACTGTTACTGGGTTTATTAAGTCTGAAACATGGGACGACCTGTTTGTCATAGTTTCTAATATTTAGATCATGCCGATCTTTTACGAAATTCAGACAAAGTTTTTGCGAACATATATTAATCTATCAGGAATGTATTGGAAGGGTAGAGTTACGATACGGAATTCCTGAAACTCATGAACAATACAGGTAATAGGAAGTCAACGACCAATCTCCGCTTGTTGGAGAAGCAATAAAAGAACAAATTCCTTAATATTCTTATGAGGTATGCGTGAATTTCACATTGGTATACGGCATTTTCGAACGTGATTCAGACCGTATGATGTCATATAAAGGGAACGAAGTTTGCTGTCGTGAAATCTAAATATTAGTACTTACTCGTCCTAAACGTGCCTAAAACATTAAGCGGTCACTAAGCAGTGATAAGATGATATCATCAATGGCGTGATAATTTTAAACTAAAGTTGAAAATGATGTCATTTTGAATTGATATCAGCAATCAAACAAGACCTGGAGGTTACTGGAAGAATGAATAGACAATTACATAGCGTTTCATATATACTTAGTGTTTTACTTTCGAATGAATTCCAAGAGCGTTCATAAGAGACGTAATGACTTTTTAACGGTACTATTTGCTCCAACATAGTTCTATTAAAGTGTAAACAACAAAGAAATACTCAGATGTCTGCATAGTGACTCGCATTTTTTAGTGCCTATTAATATAATATATTAGCCAAACATTAAATCGTGTAAACATGTTATATTTAACATTGATTTTTATATCACACTCGCGACTTTACATAATTACAACATAAAACTTAATGATAGTAAAACATAAACCTATTTTTTTTTTATAAACTTTACCTCTTTGTAATGTAGTTTATACATAAGTATTAATATTTTCTTTACAGTGACTCGAATGAAATTCTCATAATAACAGATCAGTATTTCTGTACGGAATAACGCTTCAAATATAATGTAGAATCAATTAGAATTATTAAAATATATTGTATAATCTATATGGAGTAAGTTTTATGTCTGTTGATGGAACAACGTCTCGCCCGACAGACGGCGCTCGAGGACTTTTGCCCCCCAAAGTTCAAATCGGTAATCTCCGATCAGACGGCCCGGGGCCGAAGGGCGTTGCACCTGACTCAAAGGAAGAAGGCGTAGCGGGTGGTGGGGAAGGAGGATTTCTTGATGCTCCAAAGGGGGAACGTGACGGCCACCTGTCGACATTACAACCCGAAAAACATTACGAGCGAATAATTTACTTGTCCGAATAGAAAGTGTATTCTTTAATTTTACACCATCTGTTCTATCAACATGTGGCCAAAGAATATAGTAACTCTACTCTCTAACTTTAAACCCGAGAAAGACAAGTGACCCCCAATTTGTAATAAGCAACCAAAATGTTCGCCACGTCATATTTTATGTCGTAAATTGAGGTTGTGGAAACATCTTCCAAACAAACTTGTCAACCCTCTCTATTGCGTATTTCTACATTCTGCAACAACTAATATACTAGATAAAAAAATGTTTAACTTTAAAAATAACATCACACTTTTAACAATATAATGTGTATACTGTTACTTTTTATGATAACGCCAAACAGTTATAACGTTCTAAATATAGTACCCAAATCGATATTTCAAACCCTATATTAAATACAAATTAAAACGCTCGTTTCGCAGACAGGCGGCGGCGGCGCGGCGCGTTGTCGCGAGCCAATTTTCCGGTCTGTCGCTGAACCGGTCCGGCGCGCCCTTGCTTCTATACCTATAGGCCCTACACCGTCTTTATCTTGTCTCTAAATGGTATTTCTTATCGCATGCTTATTGCTCTCGTATTGTTGCACTTTCTAAACGAATTACTGTTTATATATTTAACACATATTTGATCAAATGAATTAACATCAGATAAATAACAATAAAGCCAGCTTTTTAAAAACAAATACACTGACGACCTGAAAATATTATAATAATAGTCAACTGGATTTACGATGATATATTTTAACGTGATACATTGTGACCAGATTATTGGCATACGGCTATCCGGTGAAGCTGTGAAAGCCCATCAGGTTAATAGCGTGGTCAGGTTTTCGATAAAAAAAATCATATGGCAGTGACGTAATTAGGTACGAATACCGTATTTAGAGGAAGCCTTCAAAACGACCTTTCCTAATGTGCTACAACTGTTTCATATATACTGCTTAATTAAAGGCACTACTGGCGTTAGCGCCGTTTTACTAAAGTGTAAACAAGATTACTACATACTTTTATTAAAAACAAAATATATTTTACTAGCAGGCCCGGCAGACGTTGTCCCGCCCTGATTATAAAAAAATCCTTGACAAACTATATACCAAAACCTTCTTCATAAATCACCGGTGAAAACCACATGAAAATGCGTTCAGTAGTTTTAGAGTTCATCACGAACAGACAGACAGACAAACGCGGTAGGGGATTTTGTTTTATACTATGTAATGATATGGAACATAAATTACATAAAACGTACAAGAAAACCTCTTTTTAGAAACCTCTCTTTTCACGTACATCCGTATCTGATCTGAGGTTTAGGACATTTGTCTGTGTTTTTTGTAACCGCTTTTTAATTGCAAAAAAGCACGTTCAATGTAACACTCACATCATCTGCTTTTTCTAATTCATCCAATGCTTTTTAATATATTAAACTACTAGTTTTCGCCCGTTGCTGCACTCGCGTTAATGTAGATTCGACCGTCTTTTTTGTGCCCATGACAACAGGTGGACCCTATGGAAGGGCGCGAGGTTTTTGAAACCGAAGGCGGAATAAAATTAAACGGTAGTGTTTTTTTTATGGCATATGTGGCGAACGAACAGGTGGGTCATCTGATGTTAAGTGATCACCACCGTCCATGGATACTAACAACACCAGGGGAGTCGCAAGTGCCTTGCCACCCTTTGGGGGGAAGGGTTAGGGGAGGGAGAGGAGGTGGGCCTCCGGCGCTCTCACTGACCGAACGAAACGCAACAATGCAAGCACTGTTACTTCACGTCGGTATTTTATGAGAGGGTGGTACTACCCCGGACGAGCCGACCCATTCATTCTGAAACCAGTAATAGATTCAGCGTGGCTCTACCACCGTGAAACCTTTTGATCGCGGGACACTACTTTAACGCTCAATAACGAATGAAATATGTTTCACCAAAACATCCCCAGTGAATTCGTACGAGTGTTTTCGTTACCAATAAATTAATACAAGGAGTGTCATTCTAAGCGTTCTAAAATGGATCTGTGCTTGTTAATTATTTTTTGTTTCGATATTTCCCATGAGTCATGTGTTCAGTGTAACTTCGTAGACGCAGGTTCAAGTGTGTGACGCACCGGACGCGGCTTTGGCGTGCGATGGCTGCTCCTTACACTTATTTTGTTGTACGACAATAAATTATTACAATTATTGGTCATCTCCTTCGCTACTTTTATATTATACTAGTTATGCCCGCGACTTTGACCGCATGAAACGTGCCCAAACAAACAGAAAGACAGACGTTTCTAAAAATGAGTGAAACGTATTTTATTACGCATTCCTAGACAATTCCAAATTTTTTTTTCACGAAAATCTAAAAATTACAGACACTTTAGATTTATATTTGTATTATATGTGTAGGTTAATTAATTATGTCGGCGACATCGCTCGTGTTCATTATCTGTTGTTTTTTATTTACTCATAAAATCCTAGATTACAATAAACTAAATCAGTGGTCGGCATAAACATTTTGTTGCAGGTGTCTATGGATGGTGGTGATCACTTAACATCAGGCGACCCACCAGTTCGTTTGCCTCCTATGATATATAACAAAAAACACGTCATCCAATAGAGCCAAATAAATTAAACAAAAAATTGAGTTTATACAAAAAGTATTTCTTTAGTACAGACATTTTTATGGTAATAAATAGGATTAAAAGTACACTCTCGAGCTTAACTTCGTGCTATTTTTTTTTTATTTGTGAGCCTCGAGCCTTTCTATTGTTACTTTCTACGAATGTGCCTCTTTTCTGTAGACTTACGTTTCAAAAAAGTTTACTCATCTCTCACAAGGCAGGTTAATGAATCATATTCAGTGTCTGCACTAAATATTTTGTGGATAAGTCCCAGCAAAGGATTGAAAGAGCTTCTTGCGACTCACGACCCACGATTTGCCGACTACTGAGCTAAGCAGTGCAGAAAATGACGCACTACAGCACATTCTAGTGACATGATATAATAAATTGGATAGTATAAAAATCTACTCCATAAAAAAAAAAACACTTAGTCGTACGTACACAGTTTCACGGTGGCCGGTTATATTGCTTCAGAGTGTATCGAGTTCAGATACATCAAAATCAATTTTCATATACATACATAGATAGAGATAGATATAACAGAACATATTAAAACTGGTCAAAGAACACACATACGATTAAAGAAAGAATTACGTAAATTAGTGACTACACTAAGACACTAGTCTTAAAGTTTAATTGTCGTCTTAATAATCTGTATCTATACATATATAATAAGAAAGTAAATGTAGCGTGTCTGTACTTTCAGATTTTAGTGGAAAAAATTGTTGCGTCTTCAAATAGGTAATAAAATAAAAAAAATTACATTTTTTTTATACTACGACGATAGCAAACAAGCACGCGGGCCGCCTGATGTAAAGCGGTCACCGCAGCCTATGGACGTCTGTAACATCAGAAGCGTTACATGCGCGTTGCCGACACTTAAGTAACCTATTTATTTTCCCCTTGAAGCACCCCATACTGTAGTCTCAAAAAAAAAAAGCTCATTACATTATTATTTTATAATAATTCATTCATTTTTTAGAAGTGTATGTCTGTCTGTCTGTCTGTTTGTTTCTTTAGACACGCTTCACTGCTAGAATACCGCGTTCACGATAAAACCTCCAAGAAAATCATAAAGCATATCCTCGAGTAACGTGCAGTCTTTGTTTCATTAAAGTATGTGCGGTCTATCAAAAGTTATTGTAATTTTAATGACGATGCGAATTAAGTACTACAGAAAGGTAGATATGAAAACGAAGTTAATACAGTCAGATGACTTTATTCATCACTGTTTTTTTACATAAAATTTCACACGGAAGAAGTCGCGGGCATAGGTGATAGAAGCTAGTATGTAGGATAAATATATTTCGCTCTGTATAGAAATTCGTAACGAATATGCGAAATATATATGCGAAGCAAAAATATATTAAAAGCAAAAAACGGCAAGCATATTCTCCGCGCAATCTGTGTTATTATCTCTCAAAACATATAGGTGGGCACATTGCGACGACGCGACGCGACGTAGCGTACGATCGGCCGATGGGTGACGCACGCATCAATTATCCGCGTATCATTTGGGTCAACACAGAACCGACCGACCACCTTCGTTTTGACTCATCACATACCGCCAGCGGTTATTCAAATCCTTTCTGCCGCTATACAATCGAGCGATGCTTTATTCATTGACGTGAAATAAGCCCCCATGTAAACCGTGGCCAAGGTTACCCTCTTAGTAATAATGAAATTACTAAATATCGGTTCCATAAAAGCAAATTATGTTTGAGATTATGTAGCAATCGAAACAAATGTGAGAAGAGTGCGAAAGAATTAGGCTTACGTACACTATAGAAATGCAACCTCCATCAGCGTTGTCGACTAAAAACAAACTTCAACCCGAAATCTATCAAACTTTTCTAAAACATACCCGATGGCTGAACGATAGTATAAAAACACTACTACTAAACCTAAACCTTTCGTTTTGTGTGAGAAATTCCAGTTTTAATAGAAAAGTAATCTATGTGTATTTACAGCCCCAAGGCAAAAGCATTTATACCCAATATCATTGCGATCGGCTTAGAAGTTTACTCGCTATAAATTTCTTATATTACTTGATTCAAAGATCTGTAATTTTGTACACAACTAAACGTCACGGTATCACAAATACTTAGTCATTGGCCTACATTAAACGTATTCCTATAACACGTTATTGCGTAATTTGGAACGTCAAATGAGGTTATATTACGCGAACAATATATATTTTTTCCAATAAACCACACAACGACGTGTTAAACGTGCCATTATTTGCTATAATTTTTTTAAAAGTACAAAAAAACTGCGACTCTGTTTCAGAAAATAAAATATCTTTATGCAGACATTTCTGATAATTATTGAAACAAATATGGCGACAGTAAACATCAGCGCGCCATAATTATTAAGCTGCAGTCGCAGTAACGCCGAGTGGCGGCCATTTTTGTTATCACATATGTTTGCAATAATTTACGTATAATAATTATAATGTGGTAAGAAATAAATATATACTTTTTCATCAGTTGTACGCTATACATACTTGGAGTACTATACCGTAATTATAAAAGACGATTTAAGGAAGTTAACCTCTATAGATTTACACCTACTTCGGTGACAAAATTTAACTCGATGTTAGTAGTTAATTCGCCCCCCAATTACATATCTCGCAAGAACAAAGCGATGCCAGAAATGGTTAAAAGTGGATTTCAAAATGTCAAATGCAAATTATACACATACCTAATTTGTACTCTATAGAATTATCTGGAGATATTTTAAGTAATTAATACAAATTACTAAATTCTTTAAATCTTCACGTTATCTAAATAAAAATAGTAATAAATAATATATAATTTTCTCACTAAATTGATTTCAATTTGATATATTTACATTTCATTTTCTAACCTTGGAATACATTTCCTATATTTCTATACAAAATGCCATTTCTTTTTTACGACATAATTGTAGATTGATTGTAATCTAAATTTCCCAAATTAAAACTGATATTCTAGTCACTTCTGCTATCGTAGTGCTCTTTTGAAAAAGTTAATAAATTATATATAACATCAGAAAATTTTCTATAAACACGTAAATCGAAAGAATTAATCAATATCATATGGGTTCTGAGGGTACTGCCGCTAAAATCAAAACAATCATCAATATGTCTACATTGTCTACCTACGACAATGAGGATTGAAACTAAAATGTACCTAGGGCAAAAGTGTATTGTCATAGCGTTTCCATTAATGAAGTTCCCGAAAGATATGAGAAGGAAAACAATATTTATGATAGTATTAAAAAATAATCAAAACACACTCGATCCCATGATTCTAACCAGGGTGAGTATTTGTTCTATATATCACCTTGATCTAGTCAAATACAACGCAGTATAAGAGGTCAGTTACAAGCATAAAGTAATTTACATACGAGCCGTTATTTAAGAAACATAAGCAGGATGATGTAGTCAGAGGAATTTCATAATGACCGAGGTAATACGATCTACCAACATGGTCTAGGAATTGGACACAATTTGTTAGTGGGAACGTGTTTGCAAGTCACATGAGAATAACCTATACTTAAAACTGTAAACAGAAAACATATATCCAGTCCGTTAGTGGTATCCGCCACAAAATACGAACCCGTACCAAACGCTGAACGTTGTAAAAGACGCCCGCGACATATTTTTACCGACCCTCCCGATGAAATAACGGCAGTGAACGATCAGTACCAGCCTGTCTCTCCAAACAGAGCGTGCTCACGCCCACGCCCGCGTAACCACAGATCACGCCGCCGTGGTCTGGGGGTAAATTTCGCTCCCGCACACCAGACTAGGCCCCCCTCGGCAGCAGCTCAAGCCTAGGTCCGTTCCCTCGGCGTGGAGCCCTTGAGTACGCTGCTCGCGCGATACAGTGACACAAAAGCTTATATCACTGCGACAACATTACTCATGTCACCTCCACACACGTGCACGCATACACGCTTACACATGCAAGTGGAAGGGTTTTATTTTTTTCCCTTATCAAACTGAAATAGTTTAGAATATCATCCGATACGAAATATATATAAGAGTTGTTGAGGTATGTATGCTTGGTACACATATATGTTTCAACAACTCATATATGTATGAATAGTTAGCTTAGCTTAGGCTAGCTCAGATAGGTCGCGAATTGCATGTATCAGGCAACAGCCAAAGCCGAGGTGTGCCATGCACCCTTGAGCTAGTTGTCAAAATAAAATCGGCTGAGTGCCTTAAGCGCTCGCCTTAGTAGTCCGGTGAAGCTGTTAAGACCGTGCTTGGTCAATAGCGTAGTCAGTTCAAAAAAAAAAAGCAAAACGTATAACACTACAATGTCGAAGAACAAAAAAAATAAGAGATCTTTGAATTGATAACGGTTGACATTTTGATGGTTTTTGATTTATTTGTCTCTCTGCTTGTTAATTTGTTCGCGAATCACGCTAAACTACTACTGAATCGAATCTAATGTCTAGTATGACAATAGACTATAATGTAATCATATATATTAATACGTGAAGCCTAAACTTTGTATCCTTTTTTAACGGAATCGGGCGAACGGATGAACGTGAAATTTGGCATAGTTAAAGTTTATATGGAGAAATGCAGAAAGCTATTTATTTTATATAAAACGCATTAGAAGTATGTTAAATTAATTAAAATATGCATTACTCACACTACTGCTTCAATTTTACACAACATATACACACATGTAAATAAAAAAGACATTTTGACATGTGTCAACAAAGAACTTAAAAAAAAGGTTGTGAAGGAGGTTGCTATGCTGGACTGTATGTATAATTTTACTCTTACGTTCCAATTACCCTTTTTCATTCTACATTCAACAATGATATTAACCCTAATAAAATTCAAACTTAAAAAAATCAATTAACTATGATCGAATGTCGACCACTGGGCGCCTACTAGTAGACATAAAACGTCGAGCGGTATTTTTGACAGGAGATAAATTTATAATTTCGCATCATAACATATTCCATAAGTATGACCGGCCGTATTGCTCTTGCACGGCTTCCGTCAGACCAGCGACGCGTAGTATAGGGGCCTGTGTACATGTAATTTGCAGATTATCATACGTTTGATTAATCAATAGGTTATATTGAAAAGTATACACATAATTATTGCTCTGAGTGCCAAGAAATATGAAAACCACACTAATATTAATAATTTCAATAAACAAATTCTGTAAATTAAATACTGTCATTCACACTATAAATCATATGAAAATTCAAAATAGAACACACTTTTTTCATTGTTTTTGCACTTCTGTCGGCGGTCCTTATGGTTGCTTCGACTCTTTTTATTAAGTGTTCCGGTACATGTCGTGTTTATACGTCTATCATCATCAGCCTGTAAACAAATCTACTGCAGGGCCATAGGCCTCTTCCCAAAAGATGTTATCGGTATAATCACCACGCCAGCCAACAACGTATTGGCGATTCAAACTCTGAGAAATCAACTGTTTTTTTTTTCCCACATACAGTGGGATACTACAAGAATATTTCTCCGGTTCGGGTTTCCTCACGATGTTTTCCTTCACCGTCAACCGATAGTGTTACCGACTGAAATGAGTTAATGTACGCGAATTCCGAAAAATTCGTCGATACATGCCGTGGTTCGAACCTCCGGACATCGGATGATATTCCACCGTTGAAACACACTAGACCACTATAAATACGTCTATGTATAGAGCGAATGTAATAAACAATGTAAAATTGGGCTATTGGTCTTAGCGTGATTGATATATAGCCTTCCTCGATAAATAAGCTATATAACACTGAAAGAATTTCTCACATCGAATCAGTAGTTCTTGAGATTAGCGCGTTCAAGTAAACAATCTCTTCAGCTTTATAATATTAGTATAGATATTAAGATCCGTGAATAAATGTAAAGTTATTTCGTTTTGATATATCAAAATATAATATTAGCTAAAAATAATAAAATAAATGATATTTTTTTGAATAAAACCAAAGCACTTATACTCAAAATACATATTTTGAAAGATCTTACGTGATATTATGGAGGGAGGGGAGGGGGAATCGTCAAAAAATGCTCAAAAACGCTAAATAATGGACGGACCCCGCCTGTAAAAGACGCTGTAAGAAGTTCCTTTGTTTCAATTGTTAGTTGCAACGCACCACGGGACAGGGTGCATTGAACCCCAGCAACACGTCCAAGCACACATTTGTTTGCATTACGCGCCGAGCTAACGACCGCCGAATGCGGTAAGGGTTGCCAAAAACAATTAAACACACCGATACGACGAGTCCATTGTCAATATGCGTAGAGGTTAAATTATATAGAGTTACTAGTTTCTGCCCGCGATTTCGACCGTGTGGAATAGTTACTTTGGGCTAACGTAATAAAAACCCCCGATTTTGAAACAGTCTTCATTGGTGTTCCGCTTTTATTGGTCTTTGCGCAATGATATATAGCCTTCCTATAGCCTATAGCTTTCCTCGATAAACGAGCTATCTAACACTGAAAGCTCTATCTAACTTTTCAAATCGGACCAGTGGTTCCTGATTAGCGCGTCCAAGCATACAGTTCAGCTTTATAATATTAGTATAGATTGTTGACAGTTTCCCAAACAAAAATATTTATACCGCACCGAATCTAGAATATGGCGTTTTTTATCATTTAGCTCAAGAAATAAAAAAACAAGCTTTTGTCTTCACGCATTCAATATACCTATACTGTAGATTTTGCATTGTATGTTTTGTTTCATCTGTTAAACACAACAGTTTAATCTCTTTGTTATTCCGAGATTCAACTTCGGAAAAATAAAATTATAAATTTCAGTTATAAAAGCGAACAAATAAATCTGTGAGTAGTGATTTGTGTATACGCCTTCCTTCGCGAAGGGTCTGTTGCGAAAATGGCGCTGGAACATTTTTTTTACATATTAAAATAACTGAGTTAAATTAGATGGTCTCCTGTTACTGTAGAACTTCGTATACAAATATTAAATTCCGAATTTGGTAGAATTATCTATATCATCATCAACATAGGTTAGCATATCTGTCATCAAGAAATTCTGTGTCTAATGGATCACAATGAAAATTGAAACGTCTTTTTCCTCAGAGGTTTTTATGCTATGTATGTTACTATAATTTGTTACTAGATAGCGATGTAGCACATAATTTTTTGTACAGTAAAACTGATCGTCCTGTACATCAGTATACATACATAAAACATGGAGAATATTTCCATGCCTTCTGTTTTTAAATATTAATTCAAACGCATTGCAAACCGTCCACATTGCTAGTATACTGTAATTATTCAAATATAGTATACGTAAATCTTTAATTTACATGACATTACGACTATATAAAAACTATGGTTACCTCTAGCTTCGTTAACAGCAAAAAATACTTCCTCAGATTTAATCCAAAGTGAATTATTTGACCTTTTGGTAACCCTAGGTCACGGTACGAAGTGCATACGCGAAGAGTACGCCGACTCGCGTGTTTGTTGTTGTTACGATCGAATGAAACGTTCAATTAACACGTGCCGATACGAAATATTCGTAATTAATATCTCGTACGTATTCCTCATATTTTTAAACAATTTCCTGTGTTATTTTGTTCACTGCTATTTTTAAGATTCTGTGACGTCGATCTAGTCTAACTCTTTTACTACATTATGTTAATTAGTTCCGCCCGCGGTTCTGCATGTGCCTGTTATAACTAGTGAATTCTCTGTGTCGAATATTTACGCATACCGATTGAAATGGTATTAATGTTGGTGTATTGTAGCGCCATCCAGTAATGAATTGCAATAAATGAATTACCATTGAAAACCTCAGTTCAAAAGTATCAACTTTTATGTTTATTTTAAGTGAAAACTTCTTTAGGTGCGTCAAGCGGTATTTTTGGCAGGAGAATAATTTATAATTTCGCGACATGCTACGTAAGCATGGCCGGCCGTATTGCGATTGCACACTTATGTTAATAATTTCAATAAACAAATTTTGAAATTTAAATATCGTCATTTCCACTATAATTAATATGAAAATTCAAAATAGAACACATTGATTTCACGTTCTTGAGTTTTCACTTCTGTCGGCAGTCCTTATGACTGCCTCGATTTTTTTTTTCAAATTGACTACGCTATTGGCCCGGCACGACCTTGACAGTTTCACCGGACTACAACCAACTCTCATGATAATTTTTAGGATACTTTACAGTCAAAGTGACTATGTAGTCTAAGTTGGTAAACACGCTAAAAACCTAGAAACCAGTTGTCATCTGCTGCTTGCCGACAGATTTACAACTTGAGGATCGAGTTTAGTTTAACCACACCTTAACGTTAGACGATGATTCAAATTAGAATGAGTAAGCTTAGAAAGAATATTAGCTCGAATACATCTGCACATATATATTGATAGAGGCTTGACGGCAAATTAAAAAAGTTCAGTTTAGTAGTAACTACTCGGGCGTCCAACAAATATCGATTCATCACATTTATCTTAACAAGCAAGTTCAAAGATTCTTCGTAGTAATGGTCCAATCAAATAAGAATTATGTACAATCAAATTTTATCCTTAATATAAAAGCACGAACGTCGTAACTCAATGTATTACTATTTAAAAAAAAAAGAACGAATAATATGAATCACAATCACGACATTTGCACATGTCGCCATATGAATAAGGTTTTAATAGTTGCGCACACAAAAACTGGGCAGATAGCGTCGACCGTTTGCTGTGACTCATCCAGCAAGCACTCACAACTACATCGTGATCTAAGTACTACTCAGATATTTTATTATGTTGTAACGTTTTTTATTGATTTTAAATATTTCTTAGAATTTAAAAATTTTAATGGAAAGTTAATAGCTGTTTGTTAATGATTATAGCTCAAGTCCGGTTTATTGATGAATTGGTAACGTACATCTAGAGTTGTCAACTTTTTAAAACCAAATACTGTAGTGAACTGGCTTAACTAACGTTCGAATGTCTATAATTTTTGCGTGAGTATTTTTAAACATTAAGATAAAAAAGGTATCATAATGACGCATTAAACAAAATTGCCATAAAAAAAACCTCCCTGATATGTTAATTTTACATCGATAAAATAGTTTTTCAACACGCTTTTATTAGCTTCACCTGTATGTATGTATGTTTGTAACCAACACCTCTGAGCTCGATTTTGTTCTACTTTGAACGATCAGATTTATTTCAAACTTTGCACACCTGTCAAAGGTTGATGATAACAATGCGATAAACCGAAAAAAAAGGTAATTTTTTTTAACTAAAATTTATTATATTTTATTTTCTGTTAGTTAGATTTTTTATGATAGCGTATTTTTTTAGTTTTTTTTTAAACTATTATTTATTTACTTCAGTTATTTATATTCTAAGTATTTTAATGTTTTACAAAGAATATTTGGACAGACTCGTAGTCATTCTGTATAATAACTTGTTTCGTGATTAAACAAGAATCATGTTAATCGATTCATTAGTGTTCAAATTACAAGCACACTAATGGACTCACAGACAGAGACGCTGTTCTTTTTTTTCTTCGAACTGACTACACTGGTAGCCTGGCAAGACCTTTACAGTTTTACCGGACTACTGACAGAGACGCTGCATTCTATAACATATATAAATAATAGTGTGTGAGAATTTGAGCATTTAAAAATACTCCTTTATTGAATTCTTCTATAACAGTAATAAAATTAAACAAACAACCAGTCTCCAGAACGATAACTTGACCAAGTCGAGAAAAATAACTACTTCGTTCATTGTATGCACGAATCCGAAAAAATATTTCAACGAAACGTGCCGCTGAACATAATTTCAATTACCTTAAATGGATATCACAAAACCACAATATTGTGAACCCGTTGACGCGTGAACTACGCAGACTCGCTAGCTGATGCCGTATTGGACGAATCTTTCAATTCTACATTGATAAATGGATATGTAAGTTATATAAACAGCGGTGGTAAAATAAGTCTTTTATTTCTAGATTTTTCTGCCACGACGAAGCAATGCAGTAGCTATTAATAATATTGTCTAGTTCAAATAAACTCTTTTCTCTCGACTTTCTTATTGTCAGACAGTTGTGTGCTTTATATTGTTTATATTCAATAAACCTTTTAACTTCCATGATTTTACAAGATAATGTGTACGGTCAGGGATCACTGCCAGGAACGAAGTTTTTTAACATAAAGTAAGGATAGATTCAGAAATTTCATTTAACATTCTAGTAAAAATATTATTAATTAAAAATAAGACATAAAATTATCAATTGTTAAATAGTAAATTATACATGTTAAATACTAATACATTTTAATGAATTTTATACCTATGTACCACTGGCAGCGCAGGATAATAGCATGCACAAACACTCGTATACATTGGAAAGAGATAGAGAAAGTTGCATGGTGGGAGCATAACGCTTTTTCCTTACGTGATGATTTCTACCAGTTAACTTTTACCGCAAGCTGCGTTAAAAACTTTGTTCCAAAAATATATACCTATATACTTACAAAATGATATCGTACGGATATAATCTGTTATTAAATTACCTCGTTAGAAATATAATTTTTTAGACTACTTAATTATGAGTTACTGGATGGATGTATATCAGCAAAATAAAGCCTGAATCAAACATATATATAAAAAAAAAACGTATAAACATTGATTCATTTTAGATCACTTCATTCAGATATATCCAAGGCAAATCCGAATGTTTGGTCCTCCTTTACTAGGCAGCCGGCCAACTGAATAATAGCGCCTGATTCATAGATACAATTATAAGTAAAACCGCAGTCAACATACCCTCCATTTACGTGGGAATCGTAAAAAAACAACAACGAATATAAGCATCTTTAAATAAACATTTCCACGTAATCAATGTTGTTCGACACGTAGCCACAATTCCCACAGTCGACTATGCGCTGTCATCGCAAAACATGGAAGACACGTAACGAGACTCTAAAAGTAAGTAAATATCAATTACTTACATAACCGTCGAGTTAAGGAAGATACGACAGCGATTTTCCTTCCTATATTACTTCCTACATTCGTTACGTTTTTTTGTCAATTATTCAACTGGTATAAAATCTGTAACGAATAAGAAGTATAGACAATTGGAATAATGAATCGGAAGTTCTGAAAAGGAAAAAAGACGCCGATTTTGAAACATTCTTCACTGGTGCTCCGCTCCTATTTGTCTTAGCGTATTATGTATATAATATAGTGTACCTCGGTAAATGAGCTATCCAACACTGAAAGAATTTTTCAAATCGGACTAGTAGTTCCTGAGATTGCACGTTCTACCAAAGAAACAAACAAACCCTCCGCTTTATAATATTAGTATAGATTGTGGTTCCTGAAACGCATATTTTACAGAAATAATTTTGATGCCATCCATTTCATTTTGCAACTAGATTCGCTTTTAAATTGGAAAATATTTTTGCCTACATGTTTATAACCGTCATCTTCTTAACCTTATCCCACCTAAGTAGGGTCGGTACAACATGCTTGTCATGTTGTGATATATATGGATTTGGCTTAATTTTTACGATCGGCCGCCTGCCTTATATCAACACTCCTTCCCTATCGTCATATAACATGCTTCGATAAAAAAGCTTCCTGGAATTTATGGCGGGATATTAATAATATTGTGTTATTTAGCTCTATATTTTGTAACATTGGTGGTGTTTTACGTAATATAGTTTATTTATTGTGCACAAGTGAAGTGTATCAGAAATAAAACCAGGGAGCATGGATTCTGACTTGCCACGAAAACTACCTGGAAAGTTCTAACAAGACAACTACCATCTTGTGAGTTCATTGAATGTGATCAGAAGACACTTGTAATATCATTATTTACTCGACAATGGCAGTAATAATCTACTAGAAGACTGGTTGCCATAAATAAAATTAAAATAAAACCACCAATCGCTATGCTTCATGACACACTCTGGTGACGCATATTTTTTAGTTGCTACCTTATTACATATTTATAAAAGATAATTAATGTTTTAAAACATAATATTAAACTTTATTTTATAAATCTCCAAAGGAAATAATAAATAATTACGTTAAATATACGAAACTCATTAAAGAACTGCTGAAATTCAGAAATTAAACAATAACTCTGTTTTTAATCTCACACAATGATTTTCGCGGAGCGTTGAACCAGAACTATGAACCCTACCATTGGTATGCGAAGCGATGCGATGTAGAGCGATACGATATTTTTTGATATTTTAAACACACGTGTGCTTTTCAAATGGGATTATAATCCTGTCCGCGCCAACTTTACTCACCACCACTCAACAGTCTACCGCCAGCAACATGAACAGAAAAAACAACGTTTTTATTTATCAATAATACTAAATTAATAAGTTTAATTACTATAACAGAAAAGTAAACGTGTATTGAAATATGAAATTAAAATCCATTTAAATTACCTTATTTTAGATTAAGATAGCGAAGACTGGTTTATCTTCACATTAAATTTGTAATTAATTTATGTCTGGGCAGGTAACAAACAGCATATGTTATTCGTAAATCTTATATGCGAAGCAAAATGACGATGTGATAATTATTTTCTTATTTAAAACGCATAAAATATTTGATACGATATCTATATATAACAAGGATATAAAATTTGTCTACACATATGTACATACATCTTTTATTTTGCACAATAATATCAATTCTCTAAACCGCAAAAATCGTAACGACAACATTAGAATTAAAATTTAAAAAAGATAAGTAAAACTTTTCCTAACAGTCACTTATATGTATAATCTAGAATATAAATGTATTAAAAATCATTATGATATTATACATGTTCCAAATAAATCGAAGAATGATTCAAGACAATTGAAAAACAGATTTAGGAAAAATTTACTTAGTCAAAGATGACGTTATAAATAATTAAAAATTAATAAATGTTTTTTTTTCTATATTCTTCGCTATTTCAATAACGAATTTATGTATATATATATTATGTCATATGAAACAAAACATTTGGCAACACTTTCTATCATATACATTATTGATATATCTGCACAATCAACAACGCAGTTTCGCATGGTATCCCATAGCAAGCGACTAGTATGGCTGACCCTCTGTACCCACACATGACCATTCGATGACGGGCCTGATCGCATTACTAATTAGTGAATGATTTTAACAATTATTTTACTTTTAAAGTATTGTTTTGTTTCACACTTTTTAGGTTCGGGCGTTTGATCAAAACATCATCGGAGGTTAATTGATGATATAACGTAAAATGACAGCAGAGGAGTCGTACAACTTGTACAGGGTACGACTGTGGAAGTTTGCATAATTTTTATCGCAAGCGTGTGCTTGAGGCAATACACACAACAACCGAACTATGACAATTAGCATCTGTAATACTTTTGATGTTAGTTGTACACAGGTGTAGCGAAGCAGTAACCACATAACATTGGATGGAATAATGCCTGTTTGTTACTTCGTAGCAGAAAGATACAACTCAACCCTTTTTTTTTTTTTTTTTTTTTTTTTTTTTTTTTTTTTTTTTTTTTTTTTTTTTTTGGGGGAAAACCTTTTTTTTTTTTTTTTTTTTTTTTTTTTTTTTTTTTTTTTTTTTTTTTTTTTTTTTTTTTTTTTTTTTTTTTTTTTTTTTTTTTTTTTTTTTTTTTTTTTTTTTTTTTTTTTTTTTTTTTTTTTTTTTTTTTTTTTTTTTTTTTT
>MU158920.1:257251-334512 GCA_015888305.1 Antheraea pernyi
GCGATCCGGTGCAGGTACCACCCGAAATAACCGTGTCCGGTGAGTACCTGCACCAGCCTAAACGTCAGGGAGCCCCACTCCCTCTCCTTCCACGCCCGCAGGACCGGGCGGACGGCGTCCACAGTGAATCGCCCGAAACGCTCGTCCGCCAGGTCCTGCTGCCACCTTTCGACGGCGTCCCCCCTGAGACGCCGTCTCTCCGCCTCTACCTCCCTGGGAGCCGGGGGCTCCCCCCTTCGTTTCCTCGCCGCCGTGAACTCGTATACGGTGGCGAGAACTCCTGCCTCCAGCTCCCAGGGTAGGGAGCCGGCGAGCACACAGGCCGCCGCCGAGGACACCGTCCGGTACGCCCGGATCGCCCTCAGTGCCACCGTGCGCTGCGCACTTCGCAGCGCACGCACGTTGACGGCACCGAGGGCGTCGGCCCAGACCGGAGCCCCGTAGGCGGCCATCGCTCGCACGACTCCCATATAGAGTCTGCGGCACCCGGCACCCGGTCCCCCTACGTTGGGGAGTAGCCGGCCGAGTGCCGCAGCCGCCCCACCAATTCGCGGTCCGAGCCCCGCAAAATGGGGCCCGAACCGCCAGCGCCCGTCCAGGGTGAGGCCCAGATATTTCATCCGGGTCCCCACCCTGATCTGGGCGCCCTCCACCACTATGTGGGCCCCAGGTGGTGGCCCTCGCCGAGGCCCATGAAAGAGTAGGGCCTCGGTCTTCTCGAGGGCCACCCTGAGGCCCAACCTCCTTATGCGCCTGACCACGAGGGTTGTGGCCATCGTAGCCAGGCGCTCCACCTCCCTCCAGTCTCCCCCCCGGGCTACGACTAGGGTGTCGTCCGCGTAACAGATGAGGCGTGCTCCATATGGGAGCACGCCGCGGAGCACCCAGTCGTAGCCCATGTTCCACAGGAGTGGCCCCAGGGCCGACCCCTGTGGAACCCCCCGCCCTGTCGCCCGCCGGACCATCCACCCGTCGCCGTCCACATAGGCGACCTCCCTACCCTCGAGGTACGCCTCCAGCACCCGCCGCAGGTACGGGGGCACTCCGAAATATCGAAGCGCCTCCCGTATGACCCCATGCGGCAGGGTGTTGAAGGCGTTAGCGATGTCGAGTGACACCGCCAAGACCCTCTCCCCCTGGGAGGTCGCCTCAGCAGACAGCGACTTGAGGAGGCACAGGGCGTCCACAGTGGAACGCCCTGTCCGGAAGCCATACTGCGCGTCCGCCAGATTCGGCCCAACTTCCTCTAGGTGCTGGACGACCCGGGAGGAGATAACCCTCTCCAACACCTTCCCGGCGTCGTCCAGCAGGACGAGGGGCCGATACGCGGACGCGCAATCCAGGGGGCGGCCCGCCTTTTCTATGAGGCAAAGCCGCCCAAGCTTCCAAGGCTTCGGGAATTGTCCGACCGTAAGACACCGGTCGAACAGCTCCCGAAGCCACCCCCCTAGGTGGCCCAAGGCAAGGCCGAGCACCCGACCCGGGACCCCATCAGGGCCGGGCGCTCTTCGCCGGTTGAGGAGGCGTTCCACGGCCCTCCCCATTTCCTCCTCCGTTATCGGAGGGGGAGGCCCGTCGAGCACCTCCTCGACTACCCCCCGAGGCGGAGGCATGGAAGGAGCCGGTAGCATCGGAGGGTCGGGGAATAATTCTCCCACGACCCTCGCTACCACCTCCGGTGGGAGGGTCTCCGTCGCCGGAGGCGCCCAGGATCGCAACTTCTTGCGCACGATCCTGTACGGGCGCCCCCAAGGATCCCCCTCCAGTGTTTGGAGCAGCTCCTCCCATGCTGCTTCTTTCGCCCGGCTGATGGCAGCCTGCAGGGTTTTCCTGCACTCCCTGTAGCTGCCATACAGTTGGGCCTCCGCCTCCGGGTCCCGGTGTCGGCGTCGGCGGCTGCGTCCGAACAGCCGCCGGGCCGCTGAGCAGGCCGCTCGGAGATCGGCGATCTCCGGCGACCAGCAGTACACCGCCCGTTTGTCTGGGCGGTGTACGCTCCGCGGCATCGACGCGTCGCAGACCTCCGTGAGGGCTCCACGGAGGCGGGCTGCGGACGCGTCGACGTCAGCCCCTGTGGGAGGGGGCATGGCCCACGCCTGGACGATGGCCGCCTCTTCCGCTAATTCGCGGTTGAGGCGGCTCATCGCCCAACAGGGGAACTTCGCGCCCCTCCGGGACGACCTCGAACCTGATATATCGGTGGTCCGATAAGGTCTCCACCTCCTCAAGCACCCTCCACCCCCGGACACGGCGCGCGACGGTCAGGGCGGCGAACGAAACGTCTATCACCGACCCTCCGTTCCATCGCACGCACGTGTGGACGCTCCCCTGGTTGAGGAGGGACAGCCCTAACTCGGCTGCCCACTCCTCAACGGCCATGCCCCTCGGGTCCGTGACTGCCGCTCCCCAGGTCCTCGACTTAGCATTCAAGTCTCCCATGAGGACCACCGGGAGCGGCGACAGCCGTCTGACAGCTCCCTGCAGGGAGCCGAGATACGCCTCGAACTCCCTCAGGGGCTTGTTAGGGGAGAAGTACGCCCCCACAATGGCGTACTCTCCCCAGACGGCCGTCACGAACCCGGCCCCGCTTTCCCTCGCCGCCAGGGACGAACCCCGACCCGCCACGATCGCCACGGAACCGTTCCGATCCCCAGCCCATTGCGGCTGGGAGGGAACGAAGTAAGGCTCCGTGGCGACCGCGAGCCCGATACACCACTCCGCCACTGACTGCACGAATAAGTCCTGTGCAGCGGCGGAGTGGTTGAGGTTCGCCTGGAGGAAATTGCATATGGACCTATCCATTACTGGTCCATATCAATTTCCTCCCGCCTGGCGGCCACCACCTTGGGAACTGCTCCCACTACGGGGAGGACCCTACCCTTGGTGGTGGGGGGCCTGCAAATGCGGCTCCCCATCACGTGCCCCGAGGGCCTCCCCGCGTCCGCGCATATGGCGCAGCGGGCCACCTCCGCCTTACATTCGGCCGTTTTGTGGCCCGCCGCACCGCAGCGGTAGCAGCCGTCCCCCCTGCTAGACGAGGAGGGGCACATAGGGCGGGTGTGCCCCAAGCCCATGCACTTGTAGCACCGCATGGGCTTCTCGTCCAGCAGGTGGACGCGGACGACGCTCCACCCGACCAGGAGCTTGCCGGCCTCGACAAGCTCCCTGGCTGCCGCCGCGGGGAGCGTAATTTTGTGCATCCACAAAAAATGATTGTAACATGTTCAAAAGATAAACCTGATCGAGTTTTTCTCGATGATCAGTTCTGCTCAATGACTGGGTTGTTATTCGAACCGGTGGTAGTTTTGACGTCCATAAGCGCATTCTTAGGGCCTAAGTTGAATAAAGCATTTTGGATTTTGTACAACGAGATATCTCCTCCTTTAGTTGCCTAAAGATAACTAAAGATATCTTTAATTGCCATATGTATACAGCTACGAGCAAAGTCGTAATATATCAGTGTAGTATAAATCGCTGGCTTCAAGAAAGAGAAAAAAAAATAGGTTTACATGAACCTATATGTTGTATTGTCAAATATAATTGCAAAATTTTAAGTACAACTACGAGATAATTCAAATTACCACATTTAGAAACATAATATCATTAAAACAAAATGGCTTCCCAAGTCACTTTCGTTATTTAAAGTGTAAGGAGTACACACACAATCAACAAATGAACCAAGGGGCTATATTTTATTAGTCCTTTGGGCATATCTGCACGCAAACATCAAATAAAATTGATGTCAAAGGTTATTTTTTAAAATATAATATCTACAATGACATATATTTAACATAGGCAGGTATAACCGAGTAAACAGGAATATCTGGTAACTAATTGGATAAAAACAGAACGTTATTCTGTTATGTTAGTTACTTAATTGGACAAAGATAACAACACGAATCGATGACGTCGCGTCGTCGGTGAGCCTAAAATAATTGAATACCAGCGGGTTTGCATTATAATTATACAACTAACGGTTCTAGAAAGATAATAACCGTTCGGTATCGAGTTCCAAGACTTCAGTAATAGCAATAACAAAGCTTCGTACTTATCATATTCTTTATCTATATATAATATTATAAACTGAACAGTTTGTTTGTTTGAACGCGCTAATCTCAGGAAGTATTGGCCCGAATTTTCATTTCAAAAATATACAAATCACATGCCAAAATACTATTCTTTCAGTTTTAGTGGCTAAGCACATAATTTATCTGATATTAACTGACATAGAACAGATCGCTTAAGTTAATCATAATAGGCTACTAATTCTGAGACCTATGTTGGTAATACCTCGTTATATGATGTTGTTATGATTTCAAATGAAATTACGACATAACAATAAGAACTTTAATTATTTATTCATTTGCACAACATTAAATTAAGATAACAGTATCGCCTGACGGAGAAGGAAAACATCGTGAGGAAAGGTGAACCTGAGATATGTTCTTGTAGTACTATTGTATGTGGGGAAACAAAACGGTTGATTTCTCAGCTTTTAAATCACCCATACTTCGTGGGCTGGCGTGGTGATTTGGTTTATTACGGAATTGATTTCAATTTGAAAAGAGAACAGACAATGGAGGTGGCAGTTACAAATTTAAATTCGCAAATCGTTGACACATCCGGTAACGAACGCCTATAATCCATGTTGTCATTGGAAACAAAATTCAAAATTCGAAGAACGTACACGTGCGCCGACCTTGGTCCGGAGACGACCGCGACGTCAGAGCGGCGCGGGGGCAGTCTGGACCATGGTGGATCGTTCAGGGTTGTAACAATAATATTTAAGCCTTTATTATTACGTTATTACGAAAACAAAAAATCCTACAGCTCTCCTGGCCATATCTATACTATAAAATAAAAATAAAAACAGTTGGCAAACACGGGTAACAGAGGGTTATATGAACCTAGATTACAACCCATTTTATTTCATAATATTTACAGTTACTTACAGCTAACAAAAAAAGAGTATGATCAAAGATTTCTCAGAGTGCATTAGTTATATACGAGTATATAATTTTATATATAGTTAGTTATTTATATACGATTATATATATTCACTTATCCTTATTTATTAAGGTGAGTTAAACAAGGAATTTATAAGATTACAAGGAAAATATTCGAATAAACAATGTATAAAGAAGGCTCATTAATACCATAATCAATAGCATTACAATGTGCCGCCGCTATATACTATAGCTCTTAATAAAATAAATTATAAACATTGCTGTATAAAATTTCACCTTATCAGTTTCACTTCTATTTTATTCAACTTCTATGACCTTTTCACCTTTCTCAGATACACGGATTGCCACTTGCTCTATAAGGATATTTTTATCAACTTATGTATAAGTGTTATTATGAATGGAGCTTAGAATGTAATAAATTCTGTTCTTTTTTCATTTGATTAAGTTATTTGCTCTAGCATATATAAATTTCGTAAACACCTATAATTAGGATTACACTTATATAGAGTAAATTATTTAAAAAAGCATGTTATGGACTATACTCGTGTAAAACTTGTTGGTGCTTCAAATAAAATAAATAAAACCAAAGTCAAAAATACTTTATTCAATTCAGGCCCTGATAAGTCGCTTATGAACGAGAAAAACTACCACCGGTTCGGAAAATAATCCAGTCATCAAGAAAAACCGGAAACGAACTCCATCGGGATAAAGAATTGACCGAAAAAGCATATAAAAATGTTTTTTGAGAACATCAAGTGTATAGCGAATAAAACGTACAGTGGACCAGTAATCTGAAGATAGAGTGACACGACATGAGTCAATAAATATTTCGAAATTGGCCTGTATTTATACATCCGTATATACTAATAAGATGGTCAATTTCTGACTCTTAAGGAAACACTGATGAGAATGTTGAACTTTGAACAAAACATTTCGTGAAAGAAATAAAGTAGTCAGCGTTTGAAACCATAAATACGTCAGACAAAGCCTAAAAATTTTTTGGTCAAGATAATTTACACAAAAATTGCAGTGGGTACCAAAGATCTCAAAGTGATTCTTCGACAACCCTGTAACTTTATAAACTGGTTAAAAAAACACAACCACGAGCAAAGGCAAACGTTAAAAGCACGATGTCCTTGACGCACCTTGCTACTTATTAACCACTTAAATTTTTGCTCTAACGATGAATTGAATTTTAAACTGTATTTTACAGTAGCGAGAGTTTGGAACGGTTTAAGGCTTACTGCATTGAGGGCTAGTAATCGTTAAATACTGTAGATTAGTATTAGTACTGCGCTCGGGTCTCTAACTGATAAAATAAAAAGGCCAGATGCGCAATACATGTTCGTTCGTGAGGCACACATACCGGTACACATGTGTTTCTCGATCGATCGATCGAATTCTTAAATGTATGAATAACTAGCTTAGTTTATCTTAGACAGATTAGTGGTATCGCATCTAAGGCAGCAGCCCAAGCCAAGGTTCGGCCACTCTGACACCCGTGAACTTGTTGCCAAGCAGCGAAGTTCCTTGAGCGCTTGCTTTAGTAGTCCAATGAAGATGTGAAGTCCCGTCAGGACAAGAGCGTTGTCATTTAAAAAAAAAAACTAAAAAGTCGTCAGAGCTTCTTCAAGCTAGAACTTGATTAACTAATGCGACCAGTAATATTCCTTTTGTGTACTCGGTTTCATAACAATCGTACTGAGGATAAACAACACAATAATAGTTTCGGATTTAATCTGGAATGAAGAAACCAGTTCATTATTTGAAATGCAAAACTGAAATGTTTAGTGTAATTAATTTTTCTATGAAAGACTTGTTTTTCACGTGTAAGGGGATGTCAAATAACATTATAAGACTTGAGACACCCAAGCCAACCTCACCTGCACGTGGTGCAACCTGCTGAATAACGAACGAGGCAATGGCGAAAGCGGGGTGGTATATGTATATGGCGAAAAAGCCCGTCATAGTGATTCGCTTCTGCGGGTCGCGTTTCGGGATAACCCTGTGCATATCCAGCTATTCGCAGGCCGGCATGACAGCGGCGACCGGCGATGGATAGTGTGTCACTCGGTGGTCACCTTTGTTTTTGGACTGTACTGTGCTTACCATCAGGAAAAGTGCAATCACTTTGCCGCGCTACAATAAAACGAAAACAAAAAAAGAGATTATTTAATCAGCGTGTTTTATGTTAGATATATTCAGAATGTCCTATGCCCTGATCCAGGTCTCAGATTACTTCTAAGCCAAATTTCGTTGTCATTACTGGAGTAAATCAGTCGTCGTAAGTTAACAAGCTAGGTACCATAATTACAAATAGAGTTAGTTACTCGTACTAATGCACTTACTTTATAAAGTACATACATAGGTAAACTAATTGTGGTTCTTCTATTTTTCATCAGTATTAAGTTTATTTTAGTTATACCGCGAAGTAATATAACCTAGAACCTTCATTTATAAATGGGTAGTGGAACGTAAAATCATACTTTTAAATCGATCCTGTACCTTTTGTGATTCACACGTTCAATCATACAGATTATATATTAGTATAAGATATAAATAATAATTATATATAATCGTAATACATATTCAATTTGATAACCGTAAGGTGGAGAAGAAACAAAAATATATATTTTTTTAATTAGAAGTATGTCCTTAATACTTGCTTTTATTTTTATATAATACAGTCGGCATTATGTATAATTAAAGCATTAAAATGAAAATATAAAATATATTTACATAATATTTGTCAAACGAAATTACTTTCAATTCGTGTAACCTACATTTCGATATAAAAATAAACACTCCGAAGTGGTCATAATTTAAAGGTGATAACAGTCAACCTCCAAAGAAATAATCCATATAAAAAATTTAACACGTTAAAATTAAAAATAATTACGCACATAAAAATATTTAAATTATACACACACACACAGAGAAAAACAGAGCAATAAAAACGGAGACGGCTATATAACAAGTTGATAAATTTTAATAATTAAATATGCCAAACAAGTGAAAATAAAACGTCCTATGAGTCATCGACAATGGCCGCGAGGCTGGCAGTCAAGCAGCCATGACAACCAACCTCGTTCGCCCAATCTCCCCTTTACGTAGTATACACAAAGATACGAGATAAATCACAATAAAGATAACGTATATTTTTAAGTACATAATACTATTTAAATATATACGCGAAAAACATTTACGATAACGTGTTAATGCTCGTGCAACTCGCAACAACCTTGCTCTGATAAATTACGTATAAATGTCCTTTTATCTCGAGTTGAAACCCCTACGGTTGTCAATTTGTTTCGATATTATATTAACAAATATATCGAGATATAATTATCGTCCTATGTAACAAATTGCTGCCCTTTTTATGGACGAACTAATGATCTGCAAGTCTTTAACAGGCCAACCTTATAGTACAGTTTAATTGAGTGTAAACTCCCACTAACATAATCATAGACTAAACGGTAGGCATAATAAATCTCCGTGTACTTTTATTTGCGGTAGATATTATTATGTAAAAAAAACCAGTTGTAACTGCAATTATATAATCAAAAGTAAAATTACATATGATATTCAGATACTATACAAAACAGAGAAAACAGAAGAGATGTAAGAGTTGTGTAATCATCTGCTATTTGCTGCACAGTTTTTCAGCATGAATATTATTTCTAGCGAGAAATAGACCTCAAGAACTGACTCAATAAAATTACAAAACTACACTTAATCCAACAAGCACGTGTATTACGATCGATGGACGTCGACAACCAAGGAGTATTAATTTCAAAAGACAAAATAGAAAACACCACAGAAAATGATTTTCATTACGCATAGTGCTTGAAATGTATCGGACACTACGTAATAGGAAGCAGATGTAATAAAAACAGTACATTGAGAACTATGAGTACCGTGACGTGCCTAGAATATTGGACTCGAATCACTATATAGAATCTTTAATCTAACATTAAGGGTTAAAAAGAAAAATCTTCTTCTTCTTCTTACCCTTTTCCCACATAAGTAGGGTCGGTACAACATGGTTGTCATGTTGTGGTATATGATTTGGCTTAATTTTTACGATCGGCCGCCTGCCTGACATCAACCCTCCTTGGGATAATTTTGTTGTACCACTGTATTTATGATTATTATTATATAGTTACGAAGTCTGATGGGATGCTTAGCCTTACAATTTTTCTGTAGGCTTTAGCTTTGGTAGGCTATTTATAGTGTCTCTTTGAACGGCACCACCGTTCCGATTAAAAACAAAGTTCTTCAAGATTATGGTCTGCTAGCTATATTGCCATTTTTATGTAACATAAAACAGTCAAGTTTATACTACTCCCGAGGACTGCATTTCCGGTTTTTTTTTTCAGGATTCGTGGTTTCAGAGTTTTCTCAGTAATAACATTATAATATTATATACAATAAACCATTATAATAATATAAAATATGAAAACTATAATAGAAAAATAAATGCAAATAAAATGACATGTCAATGTCATATAACAAGAATGTATAAAGAAAAATCAAAAACACAAATTGACGAGAAATATAATCAAAGGGCCTATTAATGAACGTTGAAAACTACAGCTACCGGCATGGAACCTACGACCTATAAACCAGATGCCACGGGCAACGGTACACATAAACCGGTTCTGAGACGCTCGAACTGAACTGTCGCACAAACTTACAAAACTATAACATTATTCGTGTTTTATGCCTACTTTTCATTGTTTCGCATTTTCACACTATGTATTTACGTATTGGCACTGTAGTGTCCAAATCATTTCTAACTGAAGTATGCGTGACATCAGCATTGGTAGTTTTAATGTTTTCTTTCAAACAAAGTCACCAGAACGAAGACATTTCTTCTGAAGATTTCTAATAAAAATCACGAATATTTACAATTGTCTAATGATGAGGATTTATCAACAGGCACTTTCGTGATACCGCCCTGGAAACATAGAGCTACTACAAACCATTCAAACTACGCCACAACACTGAATGAAGACCAAATGGACTATCATCACCAAAAAAATAGGGAGTTTTACAACGTTTGTTAAATTTAACATAGTGCAGATGGTACCAGTGCAGACGACTCTAACTTAGGTGTTAAGAAATCTGTTAGACACCAAGTAGAACTTGAAAAAGAGTACTAATCTTTTCTAATTTTTAAATGTATTTTTGGTATAATTACATAACATATTTGATTGAAGAACGTAAATACAATAGTGGACAATACAATAAATACAATAGTGGACGTTACCACTAACAAATACAAAGACAAATAAAATCCATAGTTTTTTGTTACAGTGAGTGTAGTAGGGACCAATCTATTCCAGGCGGAAGCGCAAAGTAACGTTCACTACAATATTACTAACTAAGATAACTATAATCATTATTCAAAGTTATACAGGCAATTACAGAAATAAAAACTAAACGATATCTTACTCTTGCATTCGATTCAGTGACAAGTACAACATTTTGAAGGAGTGCGACTTACCTGAAAACAAAATAAAATAAATTTTAATATTTATTATTACATCAGAGACAAGTGAACAATTAATAACCAATGCTAATATTATAAACTAACTTAATAATTTCCAGCCACAATATTTGCTACTATGAACTTAGCTTAAAATAAAATAATTTTGTAAAGAGAAATGATAAAAAATTACTAAACTTAATACAACATTAATGTTCCTTAATTCCTTAAAGAATACGGACAATAATCAATATTTGTAACTGAAAAGTATTCTGCTCAAGAAAATTGATTTTTATGAAGCGTCTTATATCAATAACAAAATCCAAAGGGCCAATATTTGTAGAATAGCACAAAAGAATAACAGCAATGAACAATCCATACACGCGATTAAACAAACTTACAATAATTACGCAAACATATGACATAACTGAAGACAATAGATATTACGAAAGAGACAAGTACAACAAATAGAGAGAACAACAAACACAAGTAGAGATACAACAAATAGAGAGAACAAGTACAACAAATAGAGAATAGTACAACAAAAGACAAATACTCGATGCTTCGCTTATAAGTCCTATAAGTTCCTTCAAACTATAATTATACATATCAACTCCTTAGGAAACCGATCAAGAGAACGTTACTTGCGTAGAAACATCATGTTTATTAAACAAAGCGAATAGACCTTAAAAGTTCCTAAAGACCGCATTTAAATCCCAATTATTGAATATTAAAACAGGTTTCTAACTGTACTAAATTGACGTATTACATAAAACCCGTACAAATAATTGCCTTTCAAGTAATTTAGTGGTAAATTAATTATATGATGCATAGAAAAGAATCTACGACCAAACGAATTACAAGAATGATTGACATGAAGATCATAAGCAAACAAACCATAATACTAGTGAGTAAATAATAAGTTAGAAGCTACAATTTACATACAAAAACAAGTTAAATTAACAGAAATACTAAAGAAGAAAAGAATGAAAGTGCAACAGATAAGAAGATAACTCTCATTTATACATCAATATGAAGTAGACGAGCAGGTAAACAAAGTGATGATGTCACCGCATTCTTGACAATCAAAAGGCAATTTGTAAATAGGAAGCGATACGTACGCCAGCTGATAAGTGCAAACAATGGAGCACCTGGTTCACACTCGTCAACGAGAATACCTGCTTTATCTATCGAAGACTTCATAACTCAACAATGATTATTCAAAACATATGCTCCTTTTAACATAGCATTTACCCATATTTATAGTATAAATAACTCTACTGCTCATCGAATATAAATATAATAAGGTATCCCTATTGTTAGGGCATTGACATGGCTTATAGAATCGTAGATAGAATTTTGTTTACTTATATTTCGATCTTTTTGGACTCGACTTTTATGACAATCTAACGACATCGACTGGATGGGAGAAACTTGGGTAACTTATTAACTGGGTATAATGAACCTTCCAGCCTCTGGGATGTAGAAATCCGAATGTGTAAACAAGCACCGGTAAGGTCCTTAGTTTGGCATTTTTCTTGATATCGCGATACAGCTATATCACCGTTGCTGTTTAACACTGACAGTCGCCGTTATTTATAGACTGCACTGTACTTTCCATCAGGAACAGGGTAGTCAATTTGCCGAACCAGTTTAAAAAAATAAGGTATTGTAACCAAGGTATTGTACAGCTCTATCTATGAGTGTACAACCGACTCAACAATATAGTTAGCACAAAACCGTAAATATCTTACAAAACAAATAAATATAATGAAGACAAACTAAAAATCGAAACTTCTTGTAATAACTGGCTCGGGATAACGTAAATTCCAAAATCAATATTCCTTGAATATAAACATAAAAAAACTGTTTGTAACGTTACTTCTATATTCTCTATCACTATTACTCATTAACTTCTCTTTGCAAACGCTTTCCTCATCTATTCCACCTATTTAGATACTATGCTCTATCTCGTGCCAAGTATGAGAAAGGAGTTAAATCAGTCACATTTTATAAAATCTAAAATAATAATTGCATTACCATAAAGATTATAGAAAACGCGAAGACTAGTGGTCTATCTCTTTACCTTACCAATTAAAAACTTGTAGTATGGTACAGCATCAAATTTACTAAGCTCTGAATACTAGATGCATAATGGGCTAGACTATGGGCTAAAGATGGTATAAAAATTGGAACCCTTAGACGAAATCTATTAATTTAAGATATATTTGATTATTTTGTGGTATTAAATTAGGCAGGTATCTGTAGAAATCGCCGTATAAGTAGACTAGTATATATGGCATTTGATATTTAAGGATAATGGTGAAAGTGGAGATAAAATTATCTGTCTACATTCGCCCACATGGTTACAGTTTAGAAAAAATAAGATAAAAGCTTTAAAGCCTTTAGATAGAACCTGATCGGATACATATCCAGTTGTCTAGATGCCTTTCACAATAATATTTGCTGATCGGTTGTCATCTTCTTCAATTGTAAATTTCTCATCATCAAAATGCATTTACGTCATTCTTAAAGAAATCGTAAACTTTTCCAAAACGAAATCAAATTCCATTTTGGTAGCATCACGAAAATTGAACTTCGCTCCAAAATTTGTACAAATTAAGACATTAGAAGTGGTGTGTATAGTCTCAATTCATTTCTCCTTGTTTATTAATCTTTTATGTGACAAATGTTAAACACATATTCATATTTTCTTATCCCTATCGTGATTATACTTGAGTTTTGAAGCGTAGATGGCTGAGTGGTTCGAATCCTATAGCCAAAACTTCAAGTGACGGAAAAGATGGTAACAAAACCATAGTATAGGTTTTTTCTAAGCCCATCTGAAAATATGTCACCAAGCATCTAGCTATCAAGTTCCACCAGCTTTATTTGAGAGCTTTAATTATCCTCTGGACTGCTCAAAGCCATATGTGTTTAAGCCCTATATAAACCAATGTGGACTTTATGATGCATTGGTCAACAACTGTTTGTAGATTAAGTTTTAAAAAATACCGTATATATTACAAAATTTTACAAACTTTAACAATAACAAATGATGAATTGAAAATTGGCTATGTATTTTAATTAAAATGGATCCGCTCTGAGAGATCTGGTCCTTAAAAAATGAGCTGAGGCGTTAACATTTCGGATAACATCATTATTTAACATCAGGTGAGAGATCGTGCTCAAGCTCCCAACGGTGTTATTACAATAAGTTAAATACGTATTGAACCCTGACTTTAAAAATGTCTCATATTAAATGTACGGCGGTCGTTGAATGTTCGCCATCTTGCTCTTTTGTCTCGCTTTGGTTACGTTAGGTTAGACTTGTGAAAAAGGGTAACACGAACTTGCCTAGGGCGAGCGCGGTGCATTTATTACGAAACCTTTTTAAACCATTACGTATTTAACTTTTTTGTAATAACACCGTAAGTGTTTAAGAAGCCATCAGGTTTATTGGAATAAATATATACAAAAAGAATAAGTCGACGGCCCTACAGACGATATATTTTTAATTAAACTTGAAACATTCTCCAGTTAACCGTTACGGGGCTATTAAACAAGGCGTATTGCATTGCTGCGGTAGCATCGCGCCCCGTGCTGTTCGACCAGATGGCATTAAACGACCTACTTCTCGAAGGTCCCGACCGACCGGCCCGACTTATACCATTTAAGGCGCTACAGGGTTACGCAAGCTCGTACGTATCCAGCACGTAATACGCAATGAGCGAACTTGCGGTATTGTTTTTGAATTCACTATCGGTATATCGGTATTTGAAACTGGCGACAATTACAATTAATAACAATAACCAATATTGGCAATCATCTAATTAGTAATTAAAAAACATTGAGGCCATTTATCGAATTATAAATTATCCTATCTCTCAAGTTGGACCAAATTATACATATCCATAATATTCATGAAGATGAGTAGTTTCGGAGTTCATCGTGGGCATACCTTATGACACTGGATTTGTATATATTTAGATAGTTCCAGTTAGTTTAAGATGCATTGAGCATAAATTACCTACCAATTATTTTTTTCGAAATGTCAATTTCCCTTTGTCCTCACGGGCTTTCACAGTTTCACCGGACTACTAAGGCGAGTGCTTAAGGCACTTCGCCGTTTGACAACAAGCTCACGGACACCAGATTGGCCGAACCTCGGCTTGGGGTGTTGCATTGGGTGCAACACAGCGAATCTGTCTAAGCTAAACTAAGCTAGCTATCCATACATATAAGAATTCGTGAAACACACATGTGTACCGCCATTTGAGCCACATGAATTCAAACGTGTATTTCGTGTCTGACAACTAGGCTACTCTGAACTAACAGTTCGAAATACCCAATATTACCTATTACTATCTTGTAGTAACTCTTAGAGAAAGAGATAGAAAAAGATGCCGTATGTTGCAAATTAGGTTGAAACGCCCTGCCCTGCCCTCATCCCATGGAGGAGTCTGAGCGGTGGTAATTCTGAAACCACCGTTCACAAGTAGTCCGTAAAATTTATTCCGAACGTTAATTAAAATACCTTACGAAATTATCGAAAGCCCTCGATAATCACAGTTTTTAATTAAAATCGAGATTTTAAACGTATTAGATATAAAGAGTGTTAAGTGACACGAATTATTTATTTAGCAATGTATACGAAAACCGAATTGGAACCTGAAACGCAATTATACTTTTTAATTTATCTATATGCATTACGAAAATTCAGTAAATAACTTACGATACTAAAAGAGATTTTATACAGCCAATATTATCTAGGATTTCTTTAAAAGACACACTTTCACTTATGGCGTGATTAGAAATTAATTTAAGGACGCGTTCGCAAAACAGGTTCAATTTCCCGGTTTTTCAGTACGAATTACAACAAAACTACTAAACTTTGGTAAAAATAATAGTTAACTACAGATACATTCAACCTTTAACTATAAGGTAGAGATGTATGTTTATTTTTAATTAATAGGCTTTTAATTTAAAAAAAAATCTTTGTAACCTCCTCGTGCCACCATAAAAATGGTTTTACTATAACGGAGCTAAAGTTTTAAAAAGGCTTTTGAGTACACTTCTATATTGTATTGTTTATATTTGGCTCTTTTGGATGACGATTTTGCCAACCACTGGCCTATATTATAGTGCTAACATTTGTGAATTTTTTTCATGTACAAAGTACCATGTATTGCCGTGAACGTTTGACCAATGATATCGAGGTCGTACACAATAAATCAATGCGATACACCATCTGCAGTAAACCGAACCGGCAACATAATATGAACCTATGGTAGGTACCAAATGTACCTACAATATAACATATGGCGGCTAAATCACCGCCATATAAGGTATGTTGCACACAGACCGCACGTATCGTTTGAACAAATTTAGCTACACAGCCATTCTTACACGCTTAATATGACAGCCTGAGATATGATTGTCGTGCCTTGGGTTCGGGTTTTTTTAGCTGACCTTCTTTATAAGGAAAATCACAACCTGGCTGCTTCAAATGAAAGGCGAGTTTATAATTATTGCGAGAAAACTTACTTCTGGAGGATCATTTTAAATTGGTTAATATCATTTTCATACAGTAATACTGACAATCTATTAGTAGCTGACCCGGCCATTAATGGAATAGTAAAAACACATTTCAATCATCTTTAGAAATGACTGTCTGTTTGATTTAAAACGTATTACTGCAAAAGTACTGCGTTCGAAGCATATCTTCGAGTAGCATTTAGTCTTCGTTTCATTAAAATCCAATCAATGTATCAAAAGTTATTGCATTTTTAATGACGACGCGACTTAAGTACGAGAGAATAGTAAATAAGTAAATGGACTTAATATGAAAGAAATATATTTATTGCCATAGTATAATAAGTGTACAAAAAAACCTTAATCATAAAAAGTAAAACTATGACAATATATTCGGATGATTTTATTACTCACTGTTTTTTTTTTACATCAAGTTCCACGTGGAAGGAGTCGCGGGCACATCTGCTACTAAATAAAAAAAACACTTAATCTAACAGTTTAAGAATGTAAAAGAAACCTAACTAAATTAGCAATTCAGGTAGTACCAAACGTCCCAAGAACCTTCAAGAGTTATACTCTCTCTATGTATTTAGTAAATTTATTAGCACTATCTCATTCGATTAATATGATATTATATTTTTTTGCTAGATTTGTCATACAAAAGCAGACATTAACTGTCTGCCTGTTCGCGATAAACTCAAAAACTACTGAACGGCTTTTCATGCCGTTTTCACCAGTAGATAAATTTATTCATAAGGTATATTTAGGTATATAATTTATTAAGGTTTTTTTTATCGGGGTGGAACAACAGCCACCGGGCCCGCTAGTGATTTAAATGTAAAAGATTTATGACACTACTAACTTTTTCAGTACTTTTTATTCCAAATAATAGTCTACTGATTTATCTTGGTTAACATTTAATAGATTAGGTAAAACATAACAACATAATGTATTGGTACTCATATTATCGACTTAGTTTATTTTTAATCTCACAATTTATTTTATATACGAACTCAACATAAAAAAAACATAGCTAGCGCTTAACCAGAGAATACTTTTATGATTTAATAATAAAAATCATATAAAAAAAGTTTATATGGTTGTCGAGTTATAAACACACTAACCTAAAAATAGAAATACGCTGCCTTTTATGATATGTAAGGATAATACTTTATATTCGTGTCTAAGAACTTTTACACAGATTGACAAGCAGTTGAGCCAAAACTAGCCAATATATAATTATAGTACACAATAAAATTTCACTACGCATTACAGGCGACAGTTTCATTGGATAGCAGTATAATTAATTCACGATTATATGGTACTCGTAATGACAGTAGCAATAGACATATGCTAAACAACAATTTCAAAGAATAATTTAAAGTCAGTTTGGACCTTGTCAATGAATTAACTACTCTGTGTAATAGAAAATATGAACGCTATTCGCTTGCTTTAACGTTAACGTCTCATCTTTAGAAATGACTGTCTGTTTGATTTAAAACGTATTACTGCAAAAGTACTGCGTTCGAAGCATATCTTCGAGTAGCATTTAGTCTTCGTTTCATTAAAATCCAATCAATGTATCAAAAGTTATTGCATTTTTAATGACGACGCGACTTAAGTACGAGAGAATAGTAAATAAGTAAATGGACTTAATATGAAAGAAATATATTTATTGCCATAGTATAATAAGTGTACAAAAAAACCTTAATCATAAAAAGTAAAACTATGACAATATATTCGGATGATTTTATTACTCACTGTTTTTTTTTTACATCAAGTTCCACGTGGAAGGAGTCGCGGGCACATCTGCTACTAAATAAAAAAAACACTTAATCTAACAGTTTAAGAATGTAAAAGAAACCTAACTAAATTAGCAATTCAGGTAGTACCAAACGTCCCAAGAACCTTCAAGAGTTATACTCTCTCTATGTATTTAGTAAATTTATTAGCACTATCTCATTCGATTAATATGATATTATATTTTTTTGCTAGATTTGTCATACAAAAGCAGACATTAACTGTCTGCCTGTTCGCGATAAACTCAAAAACTACTGAACGGCTTTTCATGCCGTTTTCACCAGTAGATAAATTTATTCATAAGGTATATTTAGGTATATAATTTATTAAGGTTTTTTTTATCGGGGTGGAACAACAGCCACCGGGCCCGCTAGTGATTTAAATGTAAAAGATTTATGACACTACTAACTTTTTCAGTACTTTTTATTCCAAATAATAGTCTACTGATTTATCTTGGTTAACATTTAATAGATTAGGTAAAACATAACAACATAATGTATTGGTACTCATATTATCGACTTAGTTTATTTTTAATCTCACAATTTATTTTATATACGAACTCAACATAAAAAAAACATAGCTAGCGCTTAACCAGAGAATACTTTTATGATTTAATAATAAAAATCATATAAAAAAAGTTTATATGGTTGTCGAGTTATAAACACACTAACCTAAAAATAGAAATACGCTGCCTTTTATGATATGTAAGGATAATACTTTATATTCGTGTCTAAGAACTTTTACACAGATTGACAAGCAGTTGAGCCAAAACTAGCCAATATATAATTATAGTACACAATAAAATTTCACTACGCATTACAGGCGACAGTTTCATTGGATAGCAGTATAATTAATTCACGATTATATGGTACTCGTAATGACAGTAGCAATAGACATATGCTAAACAACAATTTCAAAGAATAATTTAAAGTCAGTTTGGACCTTGTCAATGAATTAACTACTCTGTGTAATAGAAAATATGAACGCTATTCGCTTGCTTTAACGTTAACGTCTCGTATAACAAAGGTAGGGATTTGGGAACGCGACTGTGAGATAATACCTCTTCCCCTTAGAGTGCCGATTTATTGATTGATAAACAACGTAAGCCTTATAAAGTTGATAAAGGAACAAGTATTATTTAAACGTTTTTCCAAGAATTACAAGTCTCAGTAATTCGGCAATTCTGTAGTCCGATACGTCCAATAATCCGGCAACCTACGCTCATGCTTACCTCAGCAAAACTTTCCTTTCGTGCTTGCGCATCGGTTTCAGTATAACTTGCACAAATTCTATACAGTTTTTCTATACAACCCAATAATCCGACACTCCCTATTTTTCAATAGTGACGAATTAGTGAGTGAGTGACTGTACTGTGTTAATAATCAGTGATTATTTGGTTAATGCAATATATAATTATATTCTTTTTAGTTCATTAAACATTCTTAAAAGACTTTAAGTAATTTTTAAATATCTATTAGCATTTTTATATATTCATGTAAACTTTTAAAAATTACCTATCTGTGTCTGCCACTAGGGGGCCGTTCAAGTATTAAGTAAGTAGATTTTTTGTAGTGTCTGAACCCCAAACCCAATCATCCTTATCAGAAAAAAAAAAACCAAAGTTCTTACCCATCTCTCATGCCTACGTAAACATTTATACGTAACGGATAAATTTTACAGAAAATCCGAAAAAATAAATATTTAAATTGCTGACATAATCAAAATCAAAAAACCAAATCAAAGACCCCTGCCACTTTTAATGCTTACGAAATACTTGAACGACCTCCTACCAAGTCGTTCACAACACGTGAACAAAGCCCACGTTACACCATCTTAAATGCCGCCCTGTAATGCGGGTCAAAATACCATTGAGAATATGCCTGCAGTGCAGCGGGAAGAGGCTGCCTCCCGCATCGTCGCATCGCTTCGTGGCGACATTCGCAATAATAGAAACACTCGGTCGTGTCAAACGATTTACACGATAAATTATATTGTTCGGATATCTAATTCAAACCAATAGACTTAACTATACCTAGAGAGTTATGTTTATAAACGATTACCTCTATATAAATCTAAATCTATACATATAATAAGAATGTAAATGTAACGTGTCTGTACTTTTTACATTTTTGTGAAAAAAATTGTTGCAGGAGTCTAGAAATAAGTAATAAAATACTTTTCAGAATTGTCTGTATGTCTGTTTAAACACGCATCTCTGCTAAAGCACCGCGTTCACGATAAAGCGTATCCTCGTGTAACATTTAGTCTTGGTTTCATTAAAATCGGTTCGGTCTATCAAAAGTTATTGTAATTTTAATGACGACGCGACTTAAGCACGAGAGAAAAATAAATAGTAATGAGACTTAATACATTCGGATGGCTTATTAATCACGGTTTTTTTTACATAAGGTTCCACGCGGTCGATGTCGCGGGCACGGCTTGTTAAAAATATAAAATCCCTAAACACATTTCGGGTAACATTGTTTCGAATTCTTTGTTCGACTGCGCAAGCGCATGACTCTCGGACGTTATCCTGCACCGAGTATTTTAATTATCAGTTCGCCAATTATGACTGATCGCATATTGTTCGAATCGGAGCCAACGTATACATAAATCACCCGGACAATGACGATACAATTACGAATGCCCCAACTTGCATATCAGCTTACCACCGCAATATAAATTAACAATATTTACGATCGATGGTTTGCGTACAAGGTTGTAATCGTAAGCGTAGACCTTTGGATGAATGACCTTTCGACTTGTTCAACGGAAAACAAATGGTATAATGTCGTCTTGAAATTCGCAACGACTTGGCAGTGGCAATATATGACACATATAATATCCTAATGATATCACGTTACGAAGGGAGGATCTTACATTGTATAACGCAAAGGAATCGACTCACACTCGAGCCATTCCACACTCCATTCGATCTGTCTAAAACGAACAAAAATCTTTAAGTTTCGTTCTCCCATCCATTTTCATCATAATATTATCTTTTTTATTATCGTATAATTCTAATTGCAAAGAATACGCTGTTCCCTGTTTATAAGCGCTATCACCTCGCGGTAATTTTATTAAACTTCTATTTAACATGTGACCAAAAACTCACCCTATGTGAATTGATGATCTTGAGAAACTAAAAGTACTGGCTGTCATGTACAACGACAGGAAGACACGTATAGCTAGGTATATGATCACAAATTTTGAATTTGAGTATAGTAGATAGCTAGACAAGTTTTTTTTAATACTTTATCAGTGTTATTACAAAAAAGTTAAATACTTGGTTTAAAAAGGATTGGCCGAACCTCGGCTTGGGGTGTTGCATTGGGTGCAACACAGCGAATCTGTCTAAGCTAAACTAAGCTAGCTATCCATACATATAAGAATTCGTGAAACACACATGTGTACCGCCATTTGAGCCACATGAATTCAAACGTGTATTTCGTGTCTGACAACTAGGCTACTCTGAACTAACAGTTCGAAATACCCAATATTACCTATTACTATCTTGTAGTAACTCTTAGAGAAAGAGATAGAAAAAGATGCCGTATGTTGCAAATTAGGTTGAAACGCCCTGCCCTGCCCTCATCCCATGGAGGAGTCTGAGCGGTGGTAATTCTGAAACCACCGTTCACAAGTAGTCCGTAAAATTTATTCCGAACGTTAATTAAAATACCTTACGAAATTATCGAAAGCCCTCGATAATCACAGTTTTTAATTAAAATCGAGATTTTAAACGTATTAGATATAAAGAGTGTTAAGTGACACGAATTATTTATTTAGCAATGTATACGAAAACCGAATTGGAACCTGAAACGCAATTATACTTTTTAATTTATCTATATGCATTACGAAAATTCAGTAAATAACTTACGATACTAAAAGAGATTTTATACAGCCAATATTATCTAGGATTTCTTTAAAAGACACACTTTCACTTATGGCGTGATTAGAAATTAATTTAAGGACGCGTTCGCAAAACAGGTTCAATTTCCCGGTTTTTCAGTACGAATTACAACAAAACTACTAAACTTTGGTAAAAATAATAGTTAACTACAGATACATTCAACCTTTAACTATAAGGTAGAGATGTATGTTTATTTTTAATTAATAGGCTTTTAATTTAAAAAAAAATCTTTGTAACCTCCTCGTGCCACCATAAAAATGGTTTTACTATAACGGAGCTAAAGTTTTAAAAAGGCTTTTGAGTACACTTCTATATTGTATTGTTTATATTTGGCTCTTTTGGATGACGATTTTGCCAACCACTGGCCTATATTATAGTGCTAACATTTGTGAATTTTTTTCATGTACAAAGTACCATGTATTGCCGTGAACGTTTGACCAATGATATCGAGGTCGTACACAATAAATCAATGCGATACACCATCTGCAGTAAACCGAACCGGCAACATAATATGAACCTATGGTAGGTACCAAATGTACCTACAATATAACATATGGCGGCTAAATCACCGCCATATAAGGTATGTTGCACACAGACCGCACGTATCGTTTGAACAAATTTAGCTACACAGCCATTCTTACACGCTTAATATGACAGCCTGAGATATGATTGTCGTGCCTTGGGTTCGGGTTTTTTTAGCTGACCTTCTTTATAAGGAAAATCACAACCTGGCTGCTTCAAATGAAAGGCGAGTTTATAATTATTGCGAGAAAACTTACTTCTGGAGGATCATTTTAAATTGGTTAATATCATTTTCATACAGTAATACTGACAATCTATTAGTAGCTGACCCGGCCATTAATGGAATAGTAAAAACACATTTCAATCATCTTTAGAAATGACTGTCTGTTTGATTTAAAACGTATTACTGCAAAAGTACTGCGTTCGAAGCATATCTTCGAGTAGCATTTAGTCTTCGTTTCATTAAAATCCAATCAATGTATCAAAAGTTATTGCATTTTTAATGACGACGCGACTTAAGTACGAGAGAATAGTAAATAAGTAAATGGACTTAATATGAAAGAAATATATTTATTGCCATAGTATAATAAGTGTACAAAAAAACCTTAATCATAAAAAGTAAAACTATGACAATATATTCGGATGATTTTATTACTCACTGTTTTTTTTTTACATCAAGTTCCACGTGGAAGGAGTCGCGGGCACATCTGCTACTAAATAAAAAAAACACTTAATCTAACAGTTTAAGAATGTAAAAGAAACCTAACTAAATTAGCAATTCAGGTAGTACCAAACGTCCCAAGAACCTTCAAGAGTTATACTCTCTCTATGTATTTAGTAAATTTATTAGCACTATCTCATTCGATTAATATGATATTATATTTTTTTGCTAGATTTGTCATACAAAAGCAGACATTAACTGTCTGCCTGTTCGCGATAAACTCAAAAACTACTGAACGGCTTTTCATGCCGTTTTCACCAGTAGATAAATTTATTCATAAGGTATATTTAGGTATATAATTTATTAAGGTTTTTTTTATCGGGGTGGAACAACAGCCACCGGGCCCGCTAGTGATTTAAATGTAAAAGATTTATGACACTACTAACTTTTTCAGTACTTTTTATTCCAAATAATAGTCTACTGATTTATCTTGGTTAACATTTAATAGATTAGGTAAAACATAACAACATAATGTATTGGTACTCATATTATCGACTTAGTTTATTTTTAATCTCACAATTTATTTTATATACGAACTCAACATAAAAAAAACATAGCTAGCGCTTAACCAGAGAATACTTTTATGATTTAATAATAAAAATCATATAAAAAAAGTTTATATGGTTGTCGAGTTATAAACACACTAACCTAAAAATAGAAATACGCTGCCTTTTATGATATGTAAGGATAATACTTTATATTCGTGTCTAAGAACTTTTACACAGATTGACAAGCAGTTGAGCCAAAACTAGCCAATATATAATTATAGTACACAATAAAATTTCACTACGCATTACAGGCGACAGTTTCATTGGATAGCAGTATAATTAATTCACGATTATATGGTACTCGTAATGACAGTAGCAATAGACATATGCTAAACAACAATTTCAAAGAATAATTTAAAGTCAGTTTGGACCTTGTCAATGAATTAACTACTCTGTGTAATAGAAAATATGAACGCTATTCGCTTGCTTTAACGTTAACGTCTCGTATAACAAAGGTAGGGATTTGGGAACGCGACTGTGAGATAATACCTCTTCCCCTTAGAGTGCCGATTTATTGATTGATAAACAACGTAAGCCTTATAAAGTTGATAAAGGAACAAGTATTATTTAAACGTTTTTCCAAGAATTACAAGTCTCAGTAATTCGGCAATTCTGTAGTCCGATACGTCCAATAATCCGGCAACCTACGCTCATGCTTACCTCAGCAAAACTTTCCTTTCGTGCTTGCGCATCGGTTTCAGTATAACTTGCACAAATTCTATACAGTTTTTCTATACAACCCAATAATCCGACACTCCCTATTTTTCAATAGTGACGAATTAGTGAGTGAGTGACTGTACTGTGTTAATAATCAGTGATTATTTGGTTAATGCAATATATAATTATATTCTTTTTAGTTCATTAAACATTCTTAAAAGACTTTAAGTAATTTTTAAATATCTATTAGCATTTTTATATATTCATGTAAACTTTTAAAAATTACCTATCTGTGTCTGCCACTAGGGGGCCGTTCAAGTATTAAGTAAGTAGATTTTTTGTAGTGTCTGAACCCCAAACCCAATCATCCTTATCAGAAAAAAAAAAACCAAAGTTCTTACCCATCTCTCATGCCTACGTAAACATTTATACGTAACGGATAAATTTTACAGAAAATCCGAAAAAATAAATATTTAAATTGCTGACATAATCAAAATCAAAAAACCAAATCAAAGACCCCTGCCACTTTTAATGCTTACGAAATACTTGAACGACCTCCTACCAAGGCGTTCACAACACGTGAACAAAGCCCACGTTACACCATCTTAAATGCCGCCCTGTAATGCGGGTCAAAATACCATTGAGAATATGCCTGCAGTGCAGCGGGAAGAGGCTGCCTCCCGCATCGTCGCATCGCTTCGTGGCGACATTCGCAATAATAGAAACACTCGGTCGTGTCAAACGATTTACACGATAAATTATATTGTTCGGATATCTAATTCAAACCAATAGACTTAACTATATTTCTAGACTCCTGCAACAATTTTTTTCACAAAAATGTAAAAAGTACAGACACGTTACATTTACATTCTTATTATATGTATAGATTTAGATTTATATAGAGGTAATCGTTTATAAACATAACTCTCTAGGTATAGTTAAGTCTATTGGTTTGAATTAGATATCCGAACAATATAATTTATCGTGTAAATCGTTTGACACGACCGAGTGTTTCTATTATTGCGAATGTCGCCACGAAGCGATGCGACGATGCGGGAGGCAGCCTCTTCCCGCTGCACTGCAGGCATATTCTCAATGGTATTTTGACCCGCATTACAGGGCGGCATTTAAGATGGTGTAACGTGGGCTTTGTTCACGTGTTGTGAACGCCTTGGTAGGAGGTCGTTCAAGTATTTCGTAAGCATTAAAAGTGGCAGGGGTCTTTGATTTGGTTTTTTGATTTTGATTATGTCAGCAATTTAAATATTTATTTTTTCGGATTTTCTGTAAAATTTATCCGTTACGTATAAATGTTTACGTAGGCATGAGAGATGGGTAAGAACTTTGGTTTTTTTTTTTCTGATAAGGATGATTGGGTTTGGGGTTCAGACACTACAAAAAATCTACTTACTTAATACTTGAACGGCCCCCTAGTGGCAGACACAGATAGGTAATTTTTAAAAGTTTACATGAATATATAAAAATGCTAATAGATATTTAAAAATTACTTAAAGTCTTTTAAGAATGTTTAATGAACTAAAAAGAATATAATTATATATTGCATTAACCAAATAATCACTGATTATTAACACAGTACAGTCACTCACTCACTAATTCGTCACTATTGAAAAATAGGGAGTGTCGGATTATTGGGTTGTATAGAAAAACTGTATAGAATTTGTGCAAGTTATACTGAAACCGATGCGCAAGCACGAAAGGAAAGTTTTGCTGAGGTAAGCATGAGCGTAGGTTGCCGGATTATTGGACGTATCGGACTACAGAATTGCCGAATTACTGAGACTTGTAATTCTTGGAAAAACGTTTAAATAATACTTGTTCCTTTATCAACTTTATAAGGCTTACGTTGTTTATCAATCAATAAATCGGCACTCTAAGGGGAAGAGGTATTATCTCACAGTCGCGTTCCCAAATCCCTACCTTTGTTATACGAGACGTTAACGTTAAAGCAAGCGAATAGCGTTCATATTTTCTATTACACAGAGTAGTTAATTCATTGACAAGGTCCAAACTGACTTTAAATTATTCTTTGAAATTGTTGTTTAGCATATGTCTATTGCTACTGTCATTACGAGTACCATCTTAAAACAAGTATTCAATACGTTTTTAACTTTTTTGTAATAACACCGTATAGACCACAATCTTACCCGATGTTAAATGACAATGTGATCTAAGATCGTAAACATGCTAAACTTGGACGTGCAACTATTGGAACACACTAAAAGGTGCTTGGTGACGGATTTTCAATTGAGGGTGGTAGATAACCAGGCGGACTTAGAAAAAGCCTTAACATTTAAATTGCTGACATAATCAAAATCAAAAAACCAAATCAAAGACCCCTGCCACTTTTAATGCTTACGAAATACTTGAACGACCTCCTACCAAGGCGTTCACAACACGTGAACAAAGCCCACGTTACACCATCTTAAATGCCGCCCTGTAATGCGGGTCAAAATACCATTGAGAATATGCCTGCAGTGCAGCGGGAAGAGGCTGCCTCCCGCATCGTCGCATCGCTTCGTGGCGACATTCGCAATAATAGAAACACTCGGTCGTGTCAAACGATTTACACGATAAATTATATTGTTCGGATATCTAATTCAAACCAATAGACTTAACTATACCTAGAGAGTTATGTTTATAAACGATTACCTCTATATAAATCTAAATCTATACATATAATAAGAATGTATGCAACAATTTTTTTCACAAAAATGTAAAAAGTACAGACACGTTACATTTACATTCTTATTATATGTATAGATTTAGATTTATATAGAGGTAATCGTTTATAAACATAACTCTAACGTATACATAAATCACCCGGACAATGACGATACAATTACGAATGCCCCAACTTGCATATCAGCTTACCACCGCAATATAAATTAACAATATTTACGATCGATGGTTTGCGTACAAGGTTGTAATCGTAAGCGTAGACCTTTGGATGAATGACCTTTCGACTTGTTCAACGGAAAACAAATGGTATAATGTCGTCTTGAAATTCGCAACGACTTGGCAGTGGCAATATATGACACATATAATATCCTAATGATATCACGTTACGAAGGGAGGATCTTACATTGTATAACGCAAAGGAATCGACTCACACTCGAGCCATTCCACACTCCATTCGATCTGTCTAAAACGAACAAAAATCTTTAAGTTTCGTTCTCCCATCCATTTTCATCATAATATTATCTTTTTTATTATCGTATAATTCTAATTGCAAAGAATACGCTGTTCCCTGTTTATAAGCGCTATCACCTCGCGGTAATTTTATTAAACTTCTATTTAACATGTGACCAAAAACTCACCCTATGTGAATTGATGATCTTGAGAAACTAAAAGTACTGGCTGTCATGTACAACGACAGGAAGACACGTATAGCTAGGTATATGATCACAAATTTTGAATTTGAGTATATTAGATAGCTATACAAGTTTTTTTAAATACTTTATCAGTGTTATTACAAAAAAGTTTAATACTTGGTTTAAAAAGGTTTCGAATTAAATGCACCGCGGTCACCTGAGGCAAGTTCGCGTTATCCTTTTTCGCAAGTCTAACCTAATGTAACCAAAGCGAGACAAAAGAACAAGATGGCGAACGTTCAGCGACCGCGGTGCATTTAATTCAAAACATTCTTAAAACAAGTATTCAATACGTTTTTAACTTTTTTGTAATAACATTTGGGAACGCGACTGTGAGATAATACCTCTTCCCCTTAGAGTGCCGATTTATTGATTGATAAACAACGTAAGCCTTATAAAGTTGATAAAGGAACAAGTATTATTTAAACGTTTTTCCAAGAATTACAAGTCTCAGTAATTCGGCAATTCTGTAGTCCGATACGTCCAATAATCCGGCAACCTACGCTCATGCTTACCTCAGCAAAACTTTCCTTTCGTGCTTGCGCATCGGTTTCAGTATAACTTGCACAAATTCTATACAGTTTTTCTATACAACCCAATAATCCGACACTCCCTATTTTTCAATAGTGACGAATTAGTGAGTGAGTGACTGTACTGTGTTAATAATCAGTGATTATTTGGTTAATGCAATATATAATTATATTCTTTTTAGTTCATTAAACATTCTTAAAAGACTTTAAGTAATTTTTAAATATCTATTAGCATTTTTATATATTCATGTAAACTTTTAAAAATTACCTATCTGTGTCTGCCACTAGGGGGCCGTTCAAGTATTAAGTAAGTAGATTTTTTGTAGTGTCTGAACCCCAAACCCAATCATCCTTATCAGAAAAAAAAAAACCAAAGTTCTTACCCATCTCTCATGCCTACGTAAACATTTATACGTAACGGATAAATTTTACAGAAAATCCGAAAAAATAAATATTTAAATTGCTGACATAATCAAAATCAAAAAACCAAATCAAAGACCCCTGCCACTTTTAATGCTTACGAAATACTTGAACGACCTCCTACCAAGGCGTTCACAACACGTGAACAAAGCCCACGTTACACCATCTTAAATGCCGCCCTGTAATGCGGGTCAAAATACCATTGAGAATATGCCTGCAGTGCAGCGGGAAGAGGCTGCCTCCCGCATCGTCGCATCGCTTCGTGGCGACATTCGCAATAATAGAAACACTCGGTCGTGTCAAACGATTTACACGATAAATTATATTGTTCGGATATCTAATTCAAACCAATAGACTTAACTATACCTAGAGAGTTATGTTTATAAACGATTACCTCTATATAAATCTAAATCTATACATATAATAAGAATGTAAATGTAACGTGTCTGTACTTTTTACATTTTTGTGAAAAAAATTGTTGCAGGAGTCTAGAAATAAGTAATAAAATACTTTTCAGAATTGTCTGTATGTCTGTTTAAACACGCATCTCTGCTAAAGCACCGCGTTCACGATAAAGCGTATCCTCGTGTAACATTTAGTCTTGGTTTCATTAAAATCGGTTCGGTCTATCAAAAGTTATTGTAATTTTAATGACGACGCGACTTAAGCACGAGAGAAAAATAAATAGTAATGAGACTTAATACATTCGGATGGCTTATTAATCACGGTTTTTTTTACATAAGGTTCCACGCGGTCGATGTCGCGGGCACGGCTTGTTAAAAATATAAAATCCCTAAACACATTTCGGGTAACATTGTTTCGAATTCTTTGTTCGACTGCGCAAGCGCATGACTCTCGGACGTTATCCTGCACCGAGTATTTTAATTATCAGTTCGCCAATTATGACTGATCGCATATTGTTCGTATCGGAGCCAACGTATACATAAATCACCCGGACAATGACGATACAATTGCGAATGCCCCAACTTGCATATCAGCTTACCACCGCAATATAAATTAACAATATTTACGATCGATGGTTTGCGTACAAGGTTGTAATTGTAAGCGTAGACCTTTGGATGAATGACCTTTCGACTTGTTCAACGGAAAACAAATGGTATAATGTCGTCTTGAAATTCGCAACGACTTGGCAGTGGCAATATATGACACATATAATATCCTAATGATATCACGTTACGAAGGGAGGATCTTACATTGTATAACGCAAAGGAAATCTCTCAAGTGGAACCAAATTATACATATTTGCCAACTTTTATGAAGATCGGTTGCGTAATTTCGGAACTCATCGTGGACAAACATCATGACACTGGATTCTATCTTGTATATTTCAGATATTTAATCTGTATAATTAATTTGTAATAGACAGAGGTCACCATTTTTCCATAAAATAAAAACAAGGGCACACAATAATAATAAAAATGTAGACTGAGCCTTTTAAAATAATTACAGCACCTGTTTGTATATTGATATTATATTTATTAAAAAAAAAAAGCAAAGACTAAAAATAATTATCGATTTCGATATCGATTATTGTGTATTTTGGTAGGCGGTAGAGCCACGCTGAAGCTATTACTGCTTTTGAGCATGAATGGGTCGGCTCGCCCGGAGTAGTACCACCCTCTCACAGAAAACTGACGTGAAGTAACAGTGCTTCCATCTTTAATCATTGAAACCCGCTTGAGATGGTGCTTGAACTCTTTATCCGGAAAATAGGTAATGTGCTTTGTTATAAAACCTAACATTATTACTTAAAAAAAACTGCGGAACTTTAGATAATTGAATTAAAAAATTTCACGACCGTCAAATTTGTAGTCGACTCCTGTGGACACGTCAACCAGTGTGGAAACATGAGAAAACAAACAGCGAAATCATCCAATCGGATATACTGTGCCAGTAACGGACGTATATAAACTATTTAAAAAAACACGATGATTACATCACCACAGCCATCTTAAAATAAACATACTGTGTGCTTGAATACCACTAGTGTCTCGACAAATTACACTATGAAGGCCCCAACTGACACGACCATCTGTTTACCGAGAACCCTATGAAATTACAACTACTCGGACTAGAATCTAAATATTGCCTGTCTAACACAATAGAATGAAGTTAAAATATTACGCACTGGTGATATTATAGTCTGTTCAAGGCATCCTGTTGGTATATAATCGACATGTCCAAGTAAATAAACACATTAAGCAGCAATTTATCTAATCTTAAAATACTAATTCAATGAAATTGCCCATTTCGATATTAAAATAAAAGTGCTTTCTCTATTCAAAGATCGTGTACCAAGAAATAAAAAATTGCTCAGACCTACGATCACTTACTCGTTGGCATCAAAGATTCACAGAGATTCATAAAATATTAACTACGAACTGATACGGTCACGTGTTGTTGTGGCTCATGAAAGAACACGAACACCATAAAATAAACTAGAGTTGAGAAAGAAAACTAAAACGTGTCGCCTGCTATGAGATAAGAGTCAGTCCTACTGGTTGCTGTCCACAAACTTATTTAAAGCGCCATCTGTTCGAGACGGATGAAACTTTTTAATAACAATAATCAATATTGACAATCATTTCATTTGTAATTAAAAAGTATTGAGGCCATTAATCCATATATAAATTATCTCTCAAGTGGAACCAAATTATACATATTTGCCAACTTTTATGAAGATCGGTTGCGTAATTTCGGAACTCATCGTGGACAAACATCATGACACTGGATTCTATCTTGTATATTTCAGATATTTAATCTGTATAATTAATTTGTAATAGACAGAGGTCACCATTTTTCCATAAAATAAAAACAAGGGCACACAATAATAATAAAAATGTAGACTGAGCCTTTTAAAATAATTACAGCACCTGTTTGTATATTGATATTATATTTATTAAAAAAAAAAAGCAAAGACTAAAAATAATTATCGATTTCGATATCGATTATTGTGTATTTTGGTAGGCGGTAGAGCCACGCTGAAGCTATTACTGCTTTTGAGCATGAATGGGTCGGCTCGCCCGGAGTAGTACCACCCTCTCACAGAAAACTGACGTGAAGTAACAGTGCTTCCATTGTTGCGTTTCGTTCGGTCAGTGAGAGCGCCGGAGACTCATCTCCCCTCCCCTTCCACTTTCCCCTTCCCTTCCTCTCCTCCCTCCCAACACAGGCTGGCAACGCACTAGCGACTCCCCTGGTGTTGCAAGTGTATATGGACGGTGGTGATCACTTAACATCAGGTGACCCACCCGTTCGTTTGCCTCCTATGATATAAATAAATAAATAATTGAAACTTTAATTTAGATTATATTAGATTACCTCCCCTTCCACTTTCCCCTTCCCTTCCTCTCCTCCCCCCCAACACAGGCTGGCAACGCACTAGCGACTCCCCTGGTGTTGCAAGTGTATATGGACGGTGGTGATCACTTAACATCAGGTGACCCACCCGTTCGTTTGCCTCCTATGATATAAATAAATAAATAATTGAAACTTTAATTTAGATTATATTAGATTACAGAATTATATGATTACATATTAATATAACTATATCTTGCTTAGAATTTAATAGATTTACTTGAATACCACTAGTGTCTCGACAAATTACACTATGAAGGCCCCAACTGACACGACCATCTGTTTACCGAGAACCCTATGAAATTACAACTACTCGGACTAGAATCTAAATATTGCCTGTCTAACACAATAGAATGAAGTTAAAATATTACGCACTGGAGATATTATATTCTGTTCAAGGCATCCTGTTGGTATATAATCGACATGTCCAAGTAAATAAACACATTAAGCAGCAATTTATCTAATCTTAAAATACTAATTCACTAACCGTTTAGAGTTAAGTAACAGCTATTCGAAATAACTTAACGACGACCTCGAATACCTCGGAAAATTTTATGAAATCGTTACGGGCGTGTATCCAAGTTACTTACCTGTTACTTACGTATGAGAGCCTATGGAATTCGTGGTACCTCGTGACCAAAGTGATTAAAAATTGATTCAAACCTAGATAAGCTACAGTTCGATCGCAATTTCTTTTGTCACTTAGAGGTTCAAAAAACACTGCAAATATGCAGTGATAAATATATATGTCAATAGTACATAAAATAGTCAATATAGGTATTATTTGTTTATTAGAATTTACTATTAATTATAATTAGACAAAGATGCTAACAAAAAATAAAATAAAATATAATTAAGTAATAGGTTTTCAATCCAGTATAATTCTTCTTATTATTGTTATTATATTATTCATCGGACTGTTGCATTATCCATCCACATTTGTAAAGAAATAAATAAATAAAAATAAAACATAAAATCCTACACTAATATTTTTTTTTTTTTATTTGATGTGTCTTTCCAGTACCTAAATTTTATCAAATATTCTATTATCAACAAGCGTTTTGAATAAAATGAAAGACGCTATTGTTCCTTATAGAGTTACAGGCAATTAGCAGTCTGAATTTTAGAAGTCCGCAAAGTAAAAATGATTTTCTCTTATAGAAGCTTCTATTTCTTTCTTATAGAGCTTTTTGAGGATTAAAATGAAGGGGGGACTTTGCAAATACTCTGACTTATAGATTATTCTGTTAATTCAGTTCTCATTCACTCAGGTTTGACTGTATAAATATCATTTTGTTCAAACGAAAGCTTGCTTTATCGTCCACTTTTTTCGATAAATTCCGGGATGAAGAGGTAAACCGTATTTTTCCGTCCGAGATGAAGGGAGACCTATATCCTTCTACAGACCCCAAGCTGCGTCTATGTTGAATTTCATTGCGTAAGATAAAGCGTTAATTTGTGAAGAAGTAACAAATAGACAGACGACAAATTCACTTTCGTATTAGGTGATAGTTACATTTCTTTTTAATTGTGTTGATTAGGATTTCATCATATTTTCACGTGGATTTTAAATATATACGTTCAGGCTATCCCTCTGTATTGTAACTGTCGGGACACAGCTTTACCCCATAATAGGAAATACTTTATCGCAATTTTAATTCAACATATAATAACTAAGCCACAGCAACGTGTGGCCGGCTCAGCTAGTATAGTATAAACAAAATGGATGGTACGAACAGCTCAAGATTGACACAACCGTAGATTACGAATCCACCTTCAATGTACACAGAACCTATAAATGCACAATAGTCGTTTAAAGTCTCTGTTAATTAAAGTTAATTGGACTATATTAATTTAGAGGCACCGTTACTGTACATTACACTGACTAATTAATACCTTATAATATACATGGCTATTATGAAAAAAGCTTCAGGAAAAGGTACGATTTTCCCGTATACGGCAGTTTTATCTAACTTCATTATTGTAAATGAATTCATTATTTCTGTTTTTAAACTTCATTTCACTCACAACATATGACTAATTTATAACGGAACGAATTATAATTAACAATACTGAATTATTTAAACTGAGAGTAAATTTAGACTTCAATCATATTTTTTATATTATTTAAAGTAATATCTTTTATGAATATTTTAATTTCCTCAAAATTAAACAGTAATTTCTTCTCCAAGCGATGTGAACGTATCACTATCTGTCATGTGAGAGTTTTTCTTATTTTTCCCTCATTTTCGTTTTCGGTTAGTAAGTTGGTTAGCCAAATTGCCAGATACGAAAATACATGTACGAGTTAGTGAGACACACATATACACATATGTCTCATGAACATATATATATGTATGAATAGTTAGCCAGTTGGTTAGTTTAGCTCTTTGCAGGTTTGTTGCAAATTACAGCAGCAGCCCAAGCCGAGGCTGCCCATAGGCGCTTGTGCTAGTTGTTCAATCGGCTGAGTGCCTTAGGCGCTCGTCTTAGTAATTCGGTTAAGCTATAAAGGCCCTTAAAAAGACAACAAGCAAAAACCGGTTAGAGAAATAGGGAAATATTATATGTAATTATAGTCTGGTCAAACAACTCTTGTAGTATGTAATCGAGGTGTCCAAGTAAATAATAAACACATTAAATAGCAATTTATCTAATCTTAAAATACTAATTCACTAACCGTTTAGAGTTAAGTACTAACCATTCGAAATAACTTAAGGTGCCTCGAATACCTTGGAAAATTTTAAGAAATCGTTACGAGCATGTTACTTACGTATGAGAGCGTATGGAATGCGTCCTACTTCGTGACCAAAGTGATTAAAAATTTAATCAAACCTGGATGTGTTGAATCGACACGCGTTAAAAAGAACACTGCAATAAACGTTCCTCGTCTTCTAAAACCTTTTTTTCTTATAGTGGAGAAATCCTGCATTGGATACATCTCCCGCTGCCGGGGGACAACGAGAGGGTTATGCCAGGCTCCTACTGGCCTAAAAGTCCACTGCCACCTAGCGCATGTTTGTGGACCAGGGAACCGGGGTGACGGAAGCAAACTCTTGCGCCCTGGTCACAAAAAAAAGTGGAACGCTTCATGTTTTTACGTGTCATCTTTGCGGAGGGGCCATGATAATCTTCTCTATAACGTTCCAATTTTAGTATATGTACTGCCGAGGCAAGTACGTCTTCTAGAACCTACGGCAAGGGTTGCGTAAAACGCGGATCTTTGATAAATTAATTGACTGTATAATAATGTATATAATTATTGCTTGGAGCACAAACAGATGCGAAAACCATACTAGTGTTAAAAATTTCAGTTTACAAATTACGAAATCTAACTAATTCCGACTATAATCGATTACAAAAATCAATAAGGAACACAGTTATTCTATTGTTTTGAGAGTATTCACTTCTGTAGGCAGTCCTTATGACTGCTACGACCTTTTTTATTTACGGCAAACATTATTCATTACTATACTTAGTTTAAATCTATGCCATAGAATAATAATTCCCCGATGTAGGTGATGACGGTGGTACAGAGGTCGTTAAGGTTTGTTTGGCAAGCTGACAACTCGACTAATGTACTGAAACGTTATACTAATAACTAGGGAATTACTCGTCACGTTGATGGAAGAGCCTTAAAAAAATATTACGTAATTTTTGCTTTTAAACACTGATGAAAAAAGCTTCAGGAAAAGGCACGATTTTCCCGTATACGGCAATTTTAGTCAACTTCGTTATTTTAAATTATAATAATTCATTGTTTCTGTATTTAAACCTGATTTCACTCACACCATATGACTAATCTATAAGGGGCCTAATTGTAATGAACACCACTGAATTGTTTAAGCTGACAGTAAATTAAAACTTATATCATGTACATATTTTTTTTATATTATCACTATATATTATAAAACAAAGTCCTGCGCGGTGTCCGTCTGTCTGTTCGCGATAAACTCAAAAACTACTGAACGGATTTTTATGCGATTTTTGATAATAGATAGTGTAGTTTTTGATATTAGATAACATAATTTATGAGAACTTAATTTTTGACAGAATAAATACGATATTGGAATGAAATCCTTTCCAAATTTTGAAAATGTTCGACTGTACGCACGCGTACTATAAAACATCATCACGATGCGGCCACTATTTTTATTTTGGACCTTACTAACGCCTTTAGCCTGATACCACCTCAATGGTGGTAGAGTCACGCTGAAACTATTACTGATTTTAGCATGAATGGGTCGGCTCGCCCGGGCTAGTACCACCCGACCCACAGAACACCGACGTGAAGTAACAGTGCTTACATTGTTGCGTTTCGTTCGGTCAGTGAGAGCGCCGGAGGCCCACCTCCTTTCCCCTCTCCTCGCTCATCTCTCTGTCCTAACCCTTCCCCCGAAGGGTGGCAACATACTTGCGACACCTATGGTGTTGTTAGTGTCCATGGATGGTGGTGATCACTTAACATCAGGTGACCCACCTGTTCGATTGCCACCAATGACATAAAAAAAGAAGGCCTTCATAGCTTCACCGGATTAAATGCGGCCACCACACTGCTACCTATACTATTATAAAACTACTAGCTTCGTTCGCGTGGAATAGTTACTTTGGGCTAACGCTATCACGCAACGGAAACTCACAAAAGCAGAAAAAAAAAGATTTTGAAACATTCTTCAATTGGTCTTAGCTTGATGATAAATGAGCTACCTGACACTGAAACAATTTTTCAAATCGGACCAGTAGTTCCTGAGATTAGCGCGTTCAATCAAACAATCTTCTCAGCTTGGCCTTCAGAGCTTCACCGGACTAAATGCGGCCACCACACAGCTACCTATACTATTTTAAAACTAGCTTCGGCCACGTGGAATAGTTACTTTGAACGCTATCACGCAACGGAAACTCATAAAACAAAAAAAAAAAAACAATTTTGAAACATTCTTCAATTGGTCTTAGTTTGATGATAAATGAGCTACCTGATACTGAAACAATTTTTCAAATCGGACCAGTAGTTCCTGAGATTAGCGCGTTCAATCAAACAATCTTCTCAGCTTTATAATATTAAAGTATAGATAGAACGGTCGTATCTGTTATTGGATATATTTGTCTGTATGTCTCAAAAAGATATATGTTTAATTTTATTTACAACTAGCTTATATTTGATACTCTCCCATTTCTACTATCATTTTACATTTGGGAAATATATAATTTAATTTTTATAAACGACTGAGCGAACAAAACAAAACTTCAGAAAAGTCTACAAGGAAAACAGACTTATTATACCAAAAAATGGGATAACGTACACAAAACTTATTGATAATAAATCATGAACTTCTTATTTAAACACTCGTACAAAGAGAAATATCCCCCAGCGTAGCCTTCAGAAAACTCACAAGTTGCATAAAGCAATATCTCTAGTCTAACTAGGGTTGTCAAACCTGCCTTAAATATGTTTTATTATTCTGTAAAGTGCTTAGCGATTCTTTATGAAATACTATTATGAAAATCGTGAAGATTTAACCGACAAATCTGTCAACATAATTAATAAAACTTAAAGTTGACTAGTATTACATATATTCAAAAATTATTACATTTTTGTTGGTACTATTTTCAAAAATACGATATCGTGATATTAGAATGAATAATTGTTATTTAAGAAATTGAAAAACACATTTATGTTTGCTTTTTAATTTTTATTACAAATATTTGTATCACTAAATAGTTTTATAAAAGTTTCAGTTTAATTTTAAACATTTGTTGTTTAGTTCTGTTAAATATTATTCTGCTAAAACACATTAATAAAAAAAACCTGACAACCCTAATGCCGCTTTTTCTAATATACGTATCGTATACTGAAAGTTTCATGAGCCCGACGCGACGCCGCCCTAGACGGGCCCGCCGTTCGGCGCTCCCCGACTCGAGAGCCGCCCGCCCGACGCGACCGCAGGGGCGCGCCCTGACTGAAGCTCGTCCAGGCTATTCCCTGTGCAATGAATACCGAGCCAAGTATCCTATTACCTATTAAGTAAAAGGGTGACTAAGCAATGCATGACGGTAACAGGCTAATCGCTTTGAGGTATTACTACGTGTGCACATATAAACTCACCTAATGAATGTGTTTTTATGTCCATAAAAGGTAAAGGACATACAATTATTAGTCATTTAAAGAAGATGTAAACAGTCATTAAAATAACATAGGTAAGGTACTAACCTAAATAATACTTCATTTTTATAAATACCTCTAACCTTTTCACAAAATTAATTAACGTCAAAATATGTTCAATAATTTCAAAGATCAAGTCTTACGAACAACATACCCATTTGATTTCTATGTATAGATTATATATTTAAATATTAATAAAAAAATCTAGAGCAAACAAAAAAGAATTTACGCGTATCGCCTTACGGGCTCGATAAGAGCCAGTATCAAGAGATAATCGAAAGATACAGACAATTGTTCGAGGCAAAACAATGGCAACGTAACCCGAGATTACATAGCGATATCATCTATTAAGAGCATGTACTCGTATTGTACTATCCTATGGTTTAAAAAAGCGATTTCCATTAAAATCGATCTAGATAATATTGTAAGAGGTTTACACAAATTTGGTCGTATTTTATACATATGTACTGGTATATGGGGGTTTTAATCCAATTAATAATAAAACACAAGGTGTATTTCAACAGTCCCATGTTTTGTGGCTCTCCCATTTATTAGCGCGGTATAAAATATTACAATGTGGTATCGTTACAGCTAAAAGTGTATTGTACAATTATCAAAAGAATACCACTGATCATTAAACTTATGCATTAAAATAATAAATCTTGTGCTGTTTTCTTAACGTGTGTCATTCGGTCTTGTTAGAGAAAGAGATTGGAGTTTTTTTTTTATATTTCCTACAAAATAATAAACCAATAACATCAGAGGTAGCAAAGGAACTACTTCTGAAAGCACTATAGAGAAACTTAGTACGTACACTAAACTTTATAATTCATTCTCATATCCCCTATATATCAAGCAAAATCCAAATAATTGAAATAATGATTGTTTGTATGGCTTTATTCCTTCCTCTCTTAATATATATTTTTTAACTTTCAATGATTTTACTTTTATATTTTGTTTTTAATATAAAAATCAAAAGCAACATAATATAAATTTTAGATAAATTATCTTACCTATTTGTAATTTTAGTATAAAAAAGGTTGAAAGCTTTTTCGACTACGAATTAAAAAAAAAAACAAAATAAGCTTTCAAAAAGAGGAGTAAAAAGACAGTAAAGTTTGCGCCAAGTACCAGGATGCCATAACATGGGTGGAGGCAACCGCAGCGTACATATTCGCGTGGGCCGTTCCCCCCTCCCGTACCATTACTACCCGCAGCAGGGTCAACGCCCGCTGGGGCCGTTTCGGCCGACGGCGCACCTCACCTTGACATTCATCTCGAGCACGACGCTTTGGCCAAACGTTTGAATTAACCCGAACGATTTTAAACGACACTACAGAAATGTACAAACCTCGTTCCGAGACTTCAATCGAAATCGACCGGTTCGCACGTATAACGGCCGACTTGTTATATTCTTCTAACGTGTTAGAGGTTTATGCTCTCCTAGTACCTGATGTCAGTTATAATGAAGAAATACAAATTAACCACGATTTTTATTTTACTGTGAAAGTTAAAAGAAGTTACTAGAAACTAATACTAAGATATAATAAACACATTGCATAAAATTATGTTTCCAATAAATTTATAGAGATAAATCAAAATACACTATATTTCATGACAAGCCCCAGGATAGACATGCAAGTAGACATAATCCTCGGACGGCCATCTTAATGACGTAGTTTAACTAGTAATCCAAGATAAGAACCACAAATCCGATGTTTAAATCCGTCACGGAGAGGTCAACACACCACAATTAGTTCGTAAACGCTTTTTCATAGTACGTTCCAGCGACAGTCAAACCGTTGTATGGCCAAATAAATCGGATAACAACAGAAACATGGGTACACACGCATAAATATGGCAAAAGGTCTATTTGTAGATTTTCCCTCAAACTCGTCTGTAAATAGACCTATCGTAAGCAAAAGGGAACTGTTAGCGGTTCTAAAGGTATTCAACTAATAATCGTAGCACAAAACTATTTTTGAAGAGTGCTCCATACCTTTACAGTGCAGTTTAATTTACATGTAAAATCAATGGCTGTACGTCGACGATTTTGGAGGACCATGAAGCACCCGATATTCATGCATAAAAATAAGGGAGCGACCAAAAATAAACGACGCAAAAACGAGCACGCGGACACAATTGTTCCAAACAGTAAGTCACTTCATGGGGGGTATGATTATATTTACTAGCAACTGACGGCGGCTTCGTACGTGGTAATTAATTACAATACGTAACGCAATAATCATTACAATCCCTACAATATCAAGTACAGACCGTACGGTAAGTTCGTATCAGTAAATTGATTTCTAAAATCGGATTAAAATTTCTTGATATTACCTTCCCATAACAAAATGGTGGGAATTTTTAGCAGGATCTTTTTTTTTCTATCATAGGAGGCAAACGAACAAGCGGGTCACCTGATGGTAAGTGATCACCGCTGTCCATAGACACTAGCAACACCAGGGGAGTCATAAGTGCTTTGCCAGCCTGTGTTTGGGAGGAAGAGGGAAAGGAGGAAGGGGAAGAGGAAAAGGAGGGTAGAGGAGGTGGGCTTCCGGCGCTCTCACTGACTAAACGAAACGCCACAATGCAAGCACTGTTACTTCACGTCGGTTTTCTGTGAGAGGGTGGTACTATCCAGGGGGCGAGCCGCCATAATCATGCTGATAAAGCATGCCAGTAATAGCTTCAGCGTGGTTCAACCGCCTACAAAACCTTAATCTGTCTGGTAGTGGCTTTTATATTTCATTCATAATGTGTTATTTGGCTCTATATTTTGTAATATTGGTGTAATTTTACGTAATATAGTTCGGATGTTGTGCACAACTCAAGCGAAATTGATGGAAAACAATACCACAGAGCATGCAATTCTGAGATACCACAAATGAAGTTCTAACGGTCAACGGTCACCATCTAGTTAGAACATGGAAGTTATCGCAAGGCACTTGTAATTTATTTATTTATTTAATTTAATATTATTACCTACTCGACAATTGTAGTAATATTGTGAAAGATTTGGTTACCAAAAAGAATATGGTGTTATTAGAGACAGAGTTTCCTGAATTCAATACTACACCTTATTATAATTATTCTCTTTATTTTTGTCGAGGGTTTGTTAAAAAAGAACACGCCACCCTCAACCATACAACAAACAATAACCAAACAAACATCTTTAACAAAAAAAAAACTACTTAATAAACAGAACCTTGCAATACCTTCTTGCCCGTATGCCGAGGTCCACCAAATTATAGATTAATTTGGCTTCTTCCGATGTTGAGTGTGGCAATATTTGATTAGAAATACCTCTATTATAACTATTATCTTTAAATATCTGTCGTCTTTAAGAATCGTTTCGGACTCATTCCATTACCAAACGGTAATGATCATATTTGAACGATATACGAAAGTAATTTGAACGTGAAGTTAAGGCTCTTGGTCAATAACCATTATTTGCCTTGCGACAGACTATAACTACCTAAATGGTGTTAAAGCGAGCGCTACGAAACTCACTGACACTATATTAACTACGAGCTGTATCCGCTACTTCGTCCGCGTTGAACCTGATGTACAAATCAGTGACAAATATAATCATGTTTGAAGTCTAATTTTCATGAATGTTTGAAGTCTAATTACTATCTACTATCTTTCGTACTTAAGTCGCGTCGTCATTAAAATTACAATAACTTTTGCTATACCGAACCGATTTTAATGAAATATAGACTAAATGTTACTCGAACATTTTATGCTTTATGATTTTCTTGAAAAGGTTTACCACAGACGCAGTACTGCTTGTTCACACAAACATACAGAAAGTAATTTCTAAAAACGATTGAATATTTTATTACTTCCTAGCGGGACGGCGCGGCGGACGTTTTCCTGCCCTGATAAAAAAAAAAAAACAAATTATATACCCAAACCTTTCTCATGAATCACTCTATCTATTGGTGAAACCCGCATGAAAATCCGTTCAGTAATTTTTGAGTTTATCGCGAACAGACAGACAGACAGCCGCGGCATCCTTGAGAACTACAACTTTTTTTTTGCACAAATCTAAAAAGTTGAGACACGTTAGATTCACATTCTTATTAGATGTATAGATTATGTATTTTCTTAACCATGCACTATATAATCTATTTGTCTTTTGTGTTCCTAACTAGCTTTTCACCTTTTCAGAGCGGTCAAAAAGTTTGACGAGGCTGTATCTTTACCATCGCTAACTACGATACAAACTACTGTGAACTCTGTTTTAAGCATCAGACAAATATAAGACAGAAATTAATCAATGTACAGCGGTTAATGGATTGCGAGATCGTGGTATTAACATAACAATGGTACTAGTACCGTTTACTTAGTACAATGACAATACATCGACGATTCGACAAACGCTTGTCCAATATTTAAGGCCGCTACACCTACTCAATGCGAACAATGCCAATACAACACTTGAGGAAAATGAATCTAGCTGAATAAAATATAATTTTAGCGAAGGTCTGTTGCCAAAAGACTTGAATATTTTCTAACAGAGGACTAGTAACTTCCCTTTCTTCGACATTAACCTCTCGGCTGATTTTTTAGACCCGCTTTCAAAACGGCGGATCATATTTTTACTTGTCTTATAAATTTCACGACAGCGTAATTAGTTAATTTCATGGTTTAATTTTAAAAAAGTTCGTACAAATGAAAAATAATATCAAAATACATTTTAAATTAAATTTATGATTTTACAATACATCATTTCTTATTTTTCAATAACTCAGTTTTTTTTTAAGCTTATCCTGTCAACAGTCTGTTTATCTGTGCCTCACGAGGTCTACATTTGTTTGTATGGAGCTTAAACCTTTACGGTGTTATTACAAAAAAGATAAATACGTATTGAATACTTGCTTTAAAAAGGTTTCGAATTAAATGCACCGCGCTCGCCCGAGGCAAGTTTGCATTATCGTTTTTCGCAAATGTAACCTAACGTAACCAAAGCGAGACAAAAGAGCAAGATGTCAAACATTCGGCGACCGCGGTGCATTTAATACCAAACCTTTTTAAAGCAAGTATTCAATAAGTATTTAACTTTTTTGTAATAACACCGTAAAGGTTTTATTATACGTGTTAATTACAATACGAAACGCAATAATCATTACAATCCCTACAATATCAAGTACAGACCGCACGGTAAGTTTGTATCAGTAAATTGATTTCTATTCGATTTCGATTATATACCTAAACCTTTCTCATGAATCACTCTATCTATTGGTGAAACCTGCATGAAAATCCGTTCAGTAATTTTTGAGTTTATCGCGAGCAGACAGACAGACAGCCGCGGCATCCTTGACAACTACAACTTTTTTTTTACACAAATCTAAAAAGTTGAGACACGTTAGATTCACATTCTTATTAAATGTATAGATTATGTATTTTCTTAACCATGCACTATATAATCCATTTGTCTTTTGTGTTCCTAACTAGCTTTTCACCTTTTCAGAGCGGTCAAAAAGTTTGACGAGGCTGTATCTTTACCATCGCTAACTACGATACAAACTACTGTGAACTCTGTTTTAAGCATCAGACAAATATAAGACAGAAATTAATCAATGTACAGCGGTTAATGGATTGCGAGATCGTGGTATTAACATAACAATGGTACTAGTACCGTTTACTTAGTACAATGACAATACATCGACGATTCGACAAACGCTTGTCCAATATTTAAGGCCGCTACACCTACTCAATGCGAACAATGCCAATACAACACTTGAGGAAAATGAATCTAGCTGAATAAAATATAATTTTAGCGAAGGTCTGTTGCCAAAAGACTTGAATATTTTCTAACAGAGGACTAGTAACTTCCCTTTCTTCGACATTAACCTCTCGGCTGATTTTTTAGACCCGCTTTCAAAACGGCGGATCATATTTTTACTTGTCTTATAAATTTCACGACAGCGTAATTAGTTAATTTCATGGTTTAATTTTAAAAAAGTTCGTACAAATGAAAAATAATATCAAAATACATTTTAAATTAAATTTATGATTTTACAATACATCATTTCTTATTTTTCAATAACTCAGTTTTTTTTTAAGCTTATCCTGTCAACAGTCTGTTTATCTGTGCCTCACGAGGTCTACATTTGTTTGTATGGAGCTTAAACCTTTCGTCTCACTGTTCTCCAATACCTAAAGGAAAGCGACTCTACCCAGCACAATTTTTCACCACTTTTCGTTGCACAAAAAGGTTGCGGATCAGAATTTAAAAGCCCTCTCATAAGAAGCTTAATTTCAAATACATTGATCTACATTAACACCTCATGGGAAGTCCGGTGAAGCTGTTAAGGCCTTGGTAGATCAATAGCGTATTCAGTTCAAGAAAAAAAAAGAACCTCATGTTATTTAACATATTTAATTGTACACAATTTAACGCTATACTGATTGAAAATAGTTTCACAAAATAAGAATTATTTTTATTGTTATGTAAATTATGAACATGGTTATTCTCAGGAGATACATATAAAACATCAACTTTCCATGAATTTGTCATGAATATGTTATATATATACAGACAGACTGATATTCCATTTTATAATATCACAACTAAAATCAAGGATATTAATTAGAAAACATCTAAAAAAAGCAATTAATAATTCTTATTTACATAACTTCCTATTTACATCTATGACTCATCATAACCATTATATATGAAATATAGACTTATTTACATAGAAGCAGTATGATTCACAGAAATACCTAATCCGGTTAATATTTTGTCTATGATAAGCTGTGTATATTATTCTGATAAATTTTAAACCTTATTAATAGTAACAGATACCTTATTTTCAAATGTTCCCAAAATCTTGGATGATTAATGTCCTTATTTAATTGACTACAATCATGCATAATATTTATAGAAGATATACTTGAGATGATAAGACATTTATACATATAAGGAGAACTGATTCAAGTGTTGCTGACGTAATAAAAGAAATATGTATCACTGAATCATGTCTATATACTGTTAGAATAATTTCTTTATGAAAACTAAGACCCATTATAACACAATTTCGAATAACAATCTCTGGAGTAAAGTCTAAACATGACATCATTCGTTCAAGAATATATCAAATAATTATTAATTCTAACAATTTTTAATGTCTACTCCAATACATTCACACCTATTCTTATTGCAATTTCCATGAATTTGTCATGAATATGTTATATATATACAGACAGACTGATATTCCATTTTATAATATCACAACTAAAATCAAGGATATTAATTAGAAAACATCTAAAAAAAGCAATTAATAATTCTTATTTACATAACTTCCTATTTACATCTATGACTCATCATAACCATTATATATGAAATATAGACTTATTTACATAGAAGCAGTATGATTCACAGAAATACCTAATCCGGTTAATATTTTGTCTATGATAAGCTGTGTATATTATTCTGATAAATTTTAAACCTTATTAATAGTAACAGATACCTTATTTTCAAATGTTCCCAAAATCTTGGATGATTAATGTCCTTATTTAATTGACTACAATCATGCATAATATTTATAGAAGATATACTTGAGATGATAAGACATTTATACATATAAGGAGAACTGATTCAAGTGTTGCTGACGTAATAAAAGAAATATGTATCACTGAATCATGTCTATATACTGTTAGAATAATTTCTTTATGAAAACTAAGACCCATTATAACACAATTTCGAATAACAATCTCTGGAGTAAAGTCTAAACATGACATCATTCGTTCAAGAATATATCAAATAATTATTAATTCTAACAATTTTTAATGTCTACTCCAATACATTCACACCTATTCTTATTGCAAAGCAGTGATGGTTATACTGCTTTGTTATACTGTTAGTCCATAATGCATACTATAAGACATTCAAAATTCAGGTAGAATTAAAGTTCAGTATAAGACAATATAAGCTGTACAAACTACTTATAATTGCATCCTCTGCATTATTTAAGAACATTGTACCACTTGCTTCAAAAAATTAAACCATATGAAGCCCCCATAGATTTTACAATTTCTCAGGAGATACATATAAAACATCAACTTTCCATGAATTTATCATGAATATGTTATATATATACAGACAGACTGATATTCCATTTTATAATATCACAACTAAAATCAAGGAAATTAATTAGAAAACATCTAACAAAAGCAATTAATAATTCTTATTTATATAACTTCCTATTTACATTTATGACTCATCATGACCTTTATATATGAAATATTGACATAGAGTCAGTATGATTCACAGAAATACCTAATCCCGTTAATATTTTGTCTATGATAAGCTGTATATTATTCTGATAAATTTTAAACCTTATTAATAGTAACAGATACCTTATTTTCAAATGTTCCCAAAATTTTCGATGATTAATGTCCTTATTTAATTGACTACAATCATGCCTAATATTTATAGAAGATATACTTGAGAAGATAAGACATTTATACACATAAGGAGAACTGATTCAAGTGTTGCTGACGTAATAAAAGAAATATGTATCACTGAATCATGTCTATATACTGTTAGAATAATTTCTCTATGAAAACTAAGACCCATTATAACACAATTTCGAATCACAATCTCTGGAGTAAAGTCTAAACATGACATCATTCGTTCAAGAATATATCAAATAATTATTAATTCTAACAATTTTTAATGTCTACTCCAATACATTCACATCTATTCTTATTGCAAAGCAGTGATGGTTATACTGCTTTGTTATACTGTTGGTCCATAATGCATACTATAAGACATTCAAAATTCAGGTAGAATTAAAGTTCAGTATAAGACAATATAAGCTGTACAAACTACTTATAATCGCATCATCTGCATTATTTAAGAACATTGTACCACTTGCTTCAAAAAATTAAACCATATGAAGCCCTCATAGATTTTACAAGTAAGACCATTTAATCATATGATTATTAGTTTAGTTTAGATAAAATTAAGTTTCAATCATAGGAGATATTAAAATCAAACATATTTGTACATAAAAATGAGTAAAGAGGCCAAATAACTAATTATTTGTTTTAAATATAAATTATACAGGTATGAAGGAAAATTAAACAGGTGACAAAATCAAGTTGAAACAGTTGTCTGTAACATTTCTGAATATTAAAAGCCTTTGATATAAATATCAATGTTTATTAACAATTTCATCTATCATTACGAAGTAGTAGAATATGATATAATATATTTTTTATTTATTTACAAATTTGTTGTATCCCGTAAGATCCTGTTGTATGCCATTGCTATTTAACACTGACAGTCGCCGTTATTTATAGACTGTACTGTATTTTCCATCAGGTACAGTGCAGTTATTTTACTGAACCAGTTAAAAAAAAAAGATTAGCTAGTGTAACTGAAGTTTCATTCATCTATTATTCAATTAATATGTTGTGGCATCTTATAACAGTTAACATAATTATAAAATTTATAAAAGAAGCTTTCTGACTTTATTTTATGGTGTAATATATTTATATTATTCATGAGCTCGGAGGCCGAAAGCAATTTTGTTATTATAGTAATAAACTTCGAAAATAAATGATATAAAATTCTTGTTTTATATGTTCAACTGCAATGATATTACCATCTTAAACGCTTCGACAGCGCCTTGATAAAATTTGGCTTGTTAGCTTATTTTTGACGACTGTCCCATAAATATGCTTGTATCTGTAGCTTACATCATATGTGTGCATTATCATGCCATTTCTTTTGTTAAAGTATCATATAGGTAACATATCTTTAGTTATAATATCAATGGTTCACCTGATATATTTTTCAATCAATATACAGGATAATATGTACTTAATGAGAATTAGTGAGTATAAAACAATTAACTAAGTAGAATTCCCTTGAATTTATTAGGTGTGTGTGGTTTTTCAGTATATAAAACACTAATAAAATAAAAAAAGGTACAAAGGCTAATTATAGATCTCCATTACAGGCTTTTTTCCTTATACTAATTTATTTTGTTATATTTAGTTTTACAATTGTTATCCATTTTCCTCAAAAGTTTACTTGCTTGGGCATTTAATAATTATAAAATTAAACTACAAAATAAAAGCTTTTTCCTAAGAGTTGAATATTCAATTGTCTACATATTATTTACTAGCTTCTTGTTGCGACTTAGTAGAAAGTGAAAATATTTTTATGTAATATGTACATTAACACTGATTTTGAAACATTGTTAATTGGTGCTTTGCTCCTATTTGTCTTAGAGTGGTAATATATAGCCTATAGGCTTCCTCGATAAATGATCTATCTAACACTGAAAGAAATTTTCAAAGCCGACAAGTAGTTCCTGAAGTTAGAGTGTTCAAGCAAAAAAACTCTTTAGCTTTGTAGTATTAAAAAATATTGATGTAACACCATTTTGTCTATGCTTATATTCATGTACCTATGACATAAATACCACTAATCTAATTTATGTATCCTGTTTTAAATTCTTGATACATATACTCCTACAAATTTTAGTACATACTGCACTCCATTATATCTTTAGTTATAATATCAATGGTTCACCTGATATATTTTTCAATCAATATACAGGATAATATGTACTTAATGAGAATTAGTGAGTATAAAACAATTAGCTAAGTAGAATTCCCTTGAATTTATTAGGTGTGTGTGGTTTTTCAGTATATAAAACACTAATAAAATAAAAAAAGGTACAAAGGCTAATTATAGATCTCCATTACAGGCTTTTTTCCTTATACTAATTTATTTTGTTATATTTAGTTTTACAATTGTTATCCATTTTCCTCTAAAAGTTTACTTGCTTGGTCATTTAATAATTATAAAACTAAGCTACAAAATAAAAAATCTGTCCTTAGAGTTGAATATTCAATTGTCTATATATTATTTACTAGCTTCTTCTTGCGACTTAGTAGAAGGTGAAAATATTTTTATATCATATGTACATTAACACTGATTTTGAAACGTTGTTAATTGGTGCTTCGCTCCTATTTGTCTTAGAGTGGTAATATATAGCCTATAGGCTTCCTCGATAAATGATCTATCTAACACTGAAAGAAATTTTCAAAGCCGACAAGTAGTTCCTGAAGTTAGAGTGTTCAAGCAAAAAAACTCTTTAGCTTTGTAGTATTAAACAATATTGATGTAACACCATTTTGTCTATGCTTATATTCATGTACCTATGACATAAATACCACTAATCTAATTTATGTATCCTGTTTTAAATTCTTGATACATATACTCCTACAAATTTTAGTACATACTGCACTCCATTAGGTATCGGAGAATAAGTCAACAGGAAAATGATAAATCAATATGGACAAAATCATCAATAACTCCTGGATATATTGGGTTAATCATTTGCTCCCAGAACTGTTGAATATGACAAAATATTATAACATAGTAAAAATTGTGTGGGCATAAAAGGATACTTAAAATACCACTCTACAATACCATAACTTATTTTTATATATTAATTACTAATTTTGTGCTAAACAGACTGAAATTATGTTAACTTCTGATTTTTAAAAAAATCATATAATCAATAAATAATGTTATTAATAACTTGCAATATTTAATAACTATTAATTTTGTGACCCCAAAAATACAGACAAGTGCCAGGAACAGCACTGAAGAGGGTGTTACAGCCACAGAAATTAAATAAATTACTTATTTTATTCTGTGACAGTTAATATTAAATTGTATTATTATTATAGAAGAATTAATAATTTTGTAAATTCATTCTTACCAACTCACAGAAAGAACTAGAAAGATAGGCATATAGTTTAAAGTTAATCATTACAACAAAACTTGTAATTATACAAGTAATTAAGTAAAATGCAGATGCCTAATGAGACATTTGTTAATGTATAATTACCTAATCCTAATACATTTCTCATAATCTCCAACTGAGTCATATTTTCTTTTGTTACATAATCATAATTCTTTTTAAATGACTTGACAAAGGCGGAAGTTCTCAATTTGGGTCGCATTCTTTTTAGTATTTAATACCTCAGATCTTTAACTATCTGGAAAAATATTTTACTTGAAACTAGCTTCTGTTCGCAACTTCGTCCGCATGAAATAGCTACCGTTTACGAAGCAAATGCAGTTGTAGCTCTCAAAAGAAAAGAAAAACGATTTTTAAACATTCTTCATTGCTACTCGGCTCCTATTTGTATTTGTGTGATGATATATATATCCTATAGCCTTCCTCCATAAATGAGCTATCTATTACTGAAAGAATTTTTCAAATAGGACCAGTACTTCCCGAGATTAGTGCATTCAAGCAAACAAACTCTTCAACTTTATAATATTAGTATATATGAGACATTCTCTAGTAGGTTCCATTTTAATTTCATTAGCATTGGAATTTAGATTCCAAAGATACACTAAGGAAGGGGTTCCTTGAAGAATAGAATAAGCAATATATAGGGACTGACATATTGGTATGTTTATAACAATCCTAGATTAGGTGATTACTTATCTAAGGGCAACAATGTTCTAGAGCATTATTATTTGCAGCAAGTTTTATTTTTTGGGAAAATTTTACTATAATTATTTAAAGTTTTAATTTACTATGTACAGTGATAAAATAATTCATATAAGACACTAAATTATGTAGTAAAACAAAGATCCTTTGTAAAGATGTCTCATGTAGATTTTACATCTGTGTAAATGTAGGCAAAAGTTATAATGAATCTATACTAATCCAAACTGATTTAAAACATACAAGGAGATCAAAAATAACTATAACATGATATACAACTCTAGGTATTACAAAGAGAAGCCCTCTGCCAAGTCCGTCTGTTCGCAATAAACTCAAAAACTACTCAACGGATTTTCATGTGATTTTCACTAGTAGATAAAATGATTTGTGAGGAATGTTTAGGTATATATTTTGTCAAGATTTTTTTAATACAACATTCGCCGGCCCACTAGTTTCAAATACTTTTGTTTAAAATTATATATGTGAATACACCTCTTCAGAAGAAGTAAAGGATGTACATTAAAAAAAATGTTTTCTATATACTGTTTTTTTATTTGGCATGTGTTTCTTGGTTGTAGATCACATGATTTATATTTATAGACTAACTGTGCCCATGACAGCTCATTTTTATTTTATGATTTGTTGAAAATGTATTCATTATTCTTTGTTGTATTCTCCTACACATCTACACATAAAATATTTACGGTGATAGGTTTGAAGGTATGAAAAAAGCTATACCACAACAGACAAAAATATCTTCATAAAAACCACTAAATTGTATAAATTTTATACCCTATTTCAATGAGTCATCTATAATTCCAATCTCATTAAAAAGACAGTTCATAAATATAGCCAGCAGCACACAACCAGTGCCATGTGTGATTTTTTTATATATATATTCAGAGTTTTTTATAATAACAAACTCAATTATAGAGGTTTCTATAGGGCTTGGAACTGAAGTAAGATTTAAATGCGTCCATATATAAAGTCCAAATATATAATTAAACCAATAAAGATAATTCGAATAAATATTAAAGTACTTACATATATGAGGCCAGAGTAGTATCGGTCTTTGATATTATGCAAAACAGATGCCTCGTTCAGACAGGTCAGCTCAGCCATATCCTCAACTTTATCGAACTTAGGTGGATTCATCTTCTGAATATCATCGATCTGGACCAGAATCCGTTTCCCAGACTCGGCTATCTCCACTTCCACTTCATCGCCTTTCTCACCCTTTATACCGGCCGCAACGAAACCCTGGGTTTCGTGAGGCACCCACACCAATCTTTTCTGTGTCCATTCCGCCTGGGTAGCCGGGTCATTGAAGCTGTTGCGGTCCACCGACAGGTACCGAAGCTCGGGATCATTCCTATCCATGTCGGCCATGGTGCCGCCAAATTACGCGCGGCCCGTGCAACTTTTAAGACACACCGACACTATATGCCACATATACACCATCAACCGACGCACTTCACAAATCGTTTCAGTTATTACCACCGCGTTGTACTATTTACCGTGCCTGTGCACGGCGCCGATATCTACAAAATGACGACAACGACTGACGGAATGACAGACCGCGCCGATACTGGTAGGAGGGGTTACCCGGTCGACGCCCGTTTCACGTTCAACTTTGCCGAATTTCAAACTAGCTTATCGAAATTGTACTTATTAAAACTTAATTACTATACTAATTACATTTAGTACAGGTTATACGCATGTTAATGTTTCTTAAAATAAAGTAAAACACACTTTCGTAATTAAAAAATAGATAATATAAGCTCGCGACGTGTTGCTGACCGTTCTTTCTTGTCGTAAAAGTTCTATTTCGTTTACATTTGCAGGCGAAAAAATTTGCAAATCTAGGTTTTTTATTGGCTAAACGTTGGTGAAATCATTGTAATACAAAAATGACGAATCACGCAAATTTATGAACAGCTGTCCATTACTGTGTAAAAGAAAACAAATTATGGTAGCGTTCAAAAATATATTTTTTTGTATACATATCAAGAACGAAACTGTTGTAAAATAATTATTGATGGAATAAAACTCTTTGATAAAAATAAGTTTTAAACGAAAACCAGGAATGATATTTAACTACAACATAAACAGTGTATAAAATTTTAGAAAAACTGAAAAACAAATCAGCTGAACATAATAAAAAAATTGAGCCGTCACGGGACGCCTGACAGATGTGAAACATCGAAATTATTCGAATCGAAGAAATCTCAAATTCTCGAATTCTTAAGTTACACTATAGGTATGCAAGCTCAGTGCGGGAAGAGAGATTGCGCACAGTCGCTTGTGCATGGCATCGCGTCGCCACGGCTCACACACTCGCCATGCCAATAATCCGGTTTACCTGCGCCAATAGATGTTTCACATCAAAAACAATTTTGGAATATTTATTTTCTATATTTGCTTCTACAATAATAAAACTCCTTTCGGCCTCCAAGCTCATTAATAAAATATATATGTAACACGATCAAATGACGCTACAACGCTTGTTCTAAAATTACTATGGTTGTGTTAACTGTTATTAAGAAGCCATTAGATATAAATTGAATAAGAAATAGATTACACTTCTAGACGAAAAATTTCTGACAACCTTTATGCAACATTTTATTATGATCGGTTGGTTAGTTCAGACGTGAAAGCATAAAAAATACATGATGTAACTGGAACGCAACTCAGTCTTGACACATGCTTTCACAAATGTCACACTCTTGAGAAGTATTATAGGTAGGGATGCAACATCGGTCATAAAAACCATTGTTGGAAACATGTCGATAACATAGAATTTTAAGAACGATATATATATGTTTTTTCAAGTTTAAAAAACATGGAACAAAGATTAATATGATATAAATGTATATTTAAAACAAGGTAACTAATATTTATTTCACGAAATTGAATTGAGAAATAATAATTTTTCCTTTATTGGTTAATCGTAGCCTGATTCTAAAATGGATGATTTTAATATAATATAATAGATGGCAGTACATATCACAAAATATCGATCATACAGCAGTGACACAAAATCTTACATCACAGAGACAACATTCCACATATCACTTACACACTCGTGCACGCATACACGCTTACACATGCAAGTGGAAGGCTTATATTTTTTCTCTTATCAAACTGAATTAGTTTAGAAAATTATCTGATACGAAATATATATAAGAGTTGTTGAGGTATGTATGTTTGGTACACATATATGTTTCAACAACTCATATTCGTATGAATAGTTAACTTAGCTTAGCCCAGATAGGTCGCGAATTGCATGTATCAGGTAACAACTCAAACCGAGGTGTGCCGTGCACCTTTGAGCTAGTTGTCAAATAAAATCGGCTGAGTGCCTTAAGTGCTCGCATTAGTAGTCCGGTGAAACTGTTAAAACCTTGCTAGATCGATAGCGTAGTCAGTTCGAAAAAAAAGATTTATGTAATATAGTTTGGTTATTGTGCACAAGTGAAGTGGATCGGAAATCATGGATTCATGGGACCATGGATTCTGACTTGCCACAAAAACTCCCAGGAAAGTTCTAACAAGATGGCCATTATCTTGTTATTCATTGAAATTATATCAAGAAACCTGTAATATCGTTACTCTCTTGACAATAGCAGTAATAGTCTACTAGAAGACGTTCTTCTTCTTCTTACCCTTATCCCACATAAGTAGGATCGGTACAACATGTTTTTCATGTTGTGGTATATGATTTGGCTTAATTTTTACGATCGGCCGCCTGCCTGACATCAACCCTGCTTGGGATTATTTTGTTGTACCACTGTATGTATGATTACGAATAGTTACGAAGTCTGATGGGCTCTTTTAACCTTAAAATTTTTCGTTCCGGTTAGAAACGAAGTTCTTCCAGATTATGGTTGATTAGCGATGATCGACTATGTAAGAAGTTTTAACATCAATGTTTTAAAATAACAATGTATCGCTTGCACCCCTAACTATAAAGCAGTAACAAGGAAACGAAAACAGTTGGAAAATGGAAATGCATATATAACATGTTTTTATTTCATTAGTGTCCACTATTGTATGATTTATCATATATCAAAGAGGATGATTACTTGATTATGCTAATTCTGTCTTTATCACTGATTTATAATTCTGACATAATAATTTTTTCATTCAGCAGTGACTAGAAAATCACAGATCGGAGCGAGGCACAAATTTATAAGTAAATCAACCATGTTTTTCTTTCAATTAGTCCCCATAGAATCGATTATAGTTAATTCGTTCTGATTTTTGAACGTAAACGTATTCCGTCATTTGTTTTACACACAGCTGTCAACTCGGCCATCTATCAAGATAAAACCTTATGGCCAGAACACTTCATGGATTCCAGACCATTGCGGTATCTCTGGGAATGAATCAGTGGATTCTTGCGCAAAGAATGTTGTCCAATCTGGTTCCTTGAACTATTATATACTACTATATATGCAGAAAATCTACGTTCTTTAGCTAAAACTAGATTATTAGAAGCATGGCTAAAGGATTGGAATTTTTCCAGAAGATATAAGGGAAAAATCCCACAGTGAACGCCTTGGAAACTAAGATAGCAGCAATACTCGGGAAACAGGCCGCTTTGTTTGTACCATCAGGAACTATGGGAAATCTTATAGCATGTGAGTTTCTATACTTTTTTTAAAATCTACAGTCTACAATTTCACATTTTAAAAGTTAAGAGTAAGTATTCTTTTATATAACTACAATTTTACACATGATCATTAAGTTATAACTTTGTTAGTAATTAACAGTAATTACAGTCCTGACATGAACATTATTTAAAGGTCAGTAATCTATTCAGAACTGTGACCTTTCACCATTTATTAATACATAAATACAACAAGTCATTTGTATATTATATTGCTGTGTTCTTTAAGCTTCATATTTCACATCTCACACATATGTGTCGTTTAGAATCAGAAGTGGTCAACTCCACTTTGCAATTTTTATGGGTATAACCAATTTTCCATTTTAAGTTTATTGCAGAGACTATGAAATATTTAGGTATCTGTAGAGTTTTAATACAATTAGTATAGGAAGCTAAATAAATAAAAATGTATGCTATAGTACAATAGTTTAAAGTTATGAGACTTAGAAAATTGCAAAGTGTAGTTGACCAGTCTGATTATAAACGGCACATATGTCCTTCCACACTCCTCAAAATATAATGTAAAGTCTAATATATTTTTAGCTTTCCTTTTAAAGTTATCCACAAGTGGAAGCACTTTTAACATAATATTTGTTACAAAGCTATAAAGGTACATGAATAGATAGTTGAGAATTGTAAAGTAAATAATTTGGAGATTTTCTGTATATTGAAATTGTCAGAATATAAAACTTTTTGTACAAAGCAAAAGAGAAATGCATACAAAATAATGTACATAATATAATGTATCCATAGTTACCTTAAATTGGTGTAATAATGATATATTCGTCATTAAAATGTAAAGTAAATACATTATATTATATATAACATGTCTGTGCCCACAACTTGGTCTGTATGGAACCTAATGTAAAAAAACCAGTGACTCATATAATCATTTGAATATATAAAGTCCATTTATTGCGAGGCACAAATTTATAAGTAACTTCAAATGTTAAGTGGAGCATCGACCTTGATGATGTTTTATCGTATCTTCAAGCGTAACATGAATAACATTTGATACTGCCTATCACTCGTCACTCACATCTCGCAAGTTGTTCCGGCCTGACGCTCGACATATATAAATTAAGATAAAACAGTAATATTTTCATATTAACGATGACTTACATAGTAGATTTACGTTCAGACACAGTGACTAAACCCACGCAAGCCATGAAGCATGCGATGGTTAATTCAGCCCTGGGAGATGATGTATTTGGTGAAGATCCCACAGTGAACGCCTTGGAAACTAAGATAGCAGCAATACTCGGGAAACAGGCCGCTTTGTTTGTACCATCAGGAACTATGGGAAATCTTATAGCATGTGAGTTTCTATACTTTTTTTTTAAATCTACAGTCTACCATTTCTCATTTTAAAAGTTAAGAGTAAGTATTCCTTTATATAACTACAATTTTACACATGATCATTAAGTTATAACTTTGTTAGTAATTAACTCATGTACAGTCCTGACATGAACATTATTTAAAGGTCAGTAATCTATTCCGAACTGTGACCTTTCACCATTTATGTTATAATACATAAATACAACAATTCATTTGTATATTATATTGCTGTGTTCTTTAAGCTTCATATCTCACATTTCACACATAAGTGTTGTTTAGAATCAGAAGTGGTCAACTCCACTTTGCAATTTTTATGGGTATAGCCAATTTTCCATTTTAAGCTTATTGCAGAGACTATGAAATATTTAGGTATCTGTAGAGTTTTAATACAATTAGTATAGAAAGCTAAAAAAATAAAAATGTATGCTATAGTACAATAGTTTAAAGTTATGAGACTTAGAAAATTGCAAAGTGGAGTTGACCATTTCGGATTCTAAATGGCACATATGTCCTTCCACACTCCTCAAAATATAATCTAAAGTCTAATCTATTTTTAGCTTTCCTTTTAAAGTTATCCACAAGTGGAAGCACTTTTAACATAATATTTGTTACAAAGCTATAAAGGTACATGAATAGATAGTTGAGAATTGTAAAGTAAATAATTTGGAGATTTTCTGCATATTGAAATTGTCAGAATATAAAACTTTTTGTACAAAGCAAAAGAGAAATGCATACAAAATAATGTACATAATATAATGTATCCATAGTTACCTTAAATTGGTGTAATAATGATATATTCGTCATTAAAATGTAAAGTAAATACATTATATTATATATAACATGTCTGTGCCCACAACTTGGTCTGTATGGAACCTAATGTAAAAAAACCAGTGACTCATATAATCATTTGAATATATAAAGTCCATTTATTTATCTACTTTTCTCTCATACTTAAGTCACATTGTTATTAAAATTACAATAACTTTTGCTAGAGATGATTGATTTGAATGAAACTAAGATTAAATGTTACTCCAGGATACGCTTTATAATTGGTGAGATTTTATCGTGCACACAGTACTCTAGCAGTGATGCATGTTCAAACGAACATACAGACAGACATTTTTTAAAATGATTGTAATGTATTGTTACATATTCCAAGACACGAGCAACAAATTTTTTATTTAAAAAAAATCTAAAAAGTACAGACCAGTTAGAATTACATTCTTATTATATGTATAGGCAATGTAAATAAAATACTCAAAATTTTAATTTAAAAAAAAATTGTTAAATCAAAATTAAAAAAATTAGATTTTCGAATTAATTGTTCATAGTGGGTACTTTATAAAAAAATACATGAACCTTTTTTGAACCATTCTGTGATCAAGTAGGAAACTATGGGTCCACTGGATGTGATCCTACCCTTTCATATTGTCTATTGTACTGATTAATTCTTATTTTTATTTTAATGATATAATTGTAATGCAATATAGGGTTTTACACTATACACACTGATATATTGGGATAGGTAATCTTAGCTTTATATCATGAATCATAAGGTAGAGAATCTCTTCAAATTACCCCAAATTCTACAGTGGGATACATGCAAAAATGGATTGGTAATGGGAAGAATAGTCAATATTGGCAACTTCAATGGGACTGGCAAACTGTTGTATGTAGCATTTTTTTAAGGAATATGCATCACCCCTCAAAATGTAGGTGAAATTTAGTTATTAAATTAAACCAAAAATATCTATAATTAACAATCAAATTTATCAATCATTGTTATCAAAACAGATACTATTCTATATAAAAGTAGATGACAATCTTTTACATTTAGTTAGATTATAATCACTATCGGTATGGTGATAATATCTACATAAAAAGGACATTATTTGTGGAGACTTTTGTTCAAAAATATGTATGTGAGGGATGCCAATTAACACTCTGTAGGTACACTGTGACTGTTTATCCAGGCAGAGCTTTGCATTACAACATCTTCCATGTAGAAGTGCGTGTAGATCTACAACATCTTGCCCTTCTTTATGTGACAAACTGTGGAAGTCAAAGCAATTATTATTTACTCAAATTTCCCTAAAATAATTTAGTAACACAAAAATAATAATAATAACCAAATTATTGTTATTTAAGTAATACATTAATTCTATATAATTGTTCTTATTTATGTATAGAATTGATTTATCTAATATTGTGGTGGTAGTGTTAATGTTCTGTGGCATTGTAGTCTCGTCTCATGGGTCTATTGTAGGAGTATGGGATGTAGTCAATAACACTTTAGTAATATTCAATCATAATTCTTAATAAGTCTTAAAAAGACTTGTAATTAAACACTCTATAGCTTTATATTAATCTAATGTATTGATAAATGTATATTATAATATCAAAGGAGTTAATGAACTCTGACCATATTTGATTAATAATATTATAGATATCACAATTCAATTTTGTAGCATAGTTGTTATCTTGGGCCTTCTATATATTATTACAATATAATTTAAGCACAGAGTAAAACCAAAAAATTTGAAAGCAAAAATATATTATCTTATAAAATTTCCTTGTAAACAATGTTACACATTTTCCTCTGTATTAACGAACCAAAGCTCTTGCAACACTTCTCACAGCAAGAAAATGTATATTGCTAAATACATCGTAACCATAACATTCATAGCATCTTAACATATTAGCATTATATTAAAAAAGAGGGACCGGCAGATGTTGTTCTGCCCTGATAATAAAAAAAAAACTCAACAAAAAATATACCTCTATATACCTCTATAAGTATACCTCTAAACCTTCCTAATGAATCACTATCTACAGGTGAAAAGCACATCCACACCACCTACAGTGACATGTAACATATACATTACATATATAAATACTAACAGTGTGTCAAATGAGGTTTATCATCTGCAACATATTTAGAACCTTAACCCACCATGTAACTACCTCAGTGCTCACTTACACTGTATAAGGAACTAATGAAACAATGATTTAAAGATGTTATTATGATGATATAATATTGTCAATACGTTTGTGGTCTTTTTATGTTGTCTTTTTAGAAAGACCCCTTCTATCTTCAAAATTACTATTAATAATAATAATGTTGAATTGTATACAATGAAAGAGCTGATGTCTTGAAATCTTCCATAAATAGAAATCAAGATATGAAACTTTATATCTGTCTAAGCAGTTTTTAATATTCGACAATTTAAATGACTTGAATACAATATTCTTATACTACTATGGTTGCTGAGCTATGTAGACGAAAACGCGGTAAATAAATCAAAATGACCGAAAAGACAATATAATTTAAATGACATACATAGATATGGATTTCAATTATATTTATTCTTGGAGTCCAGTACAACGCACACCTTGCACATGTTTAAAGTGAACAACATATTTTTACTAAATTTCATGCGGACGAAGTCGCGGGTAACTGCTAGTCTAAAATAGAATAACTTAAATAATTTCCAATGCGGTCAGCTATCTACCAGTGAAAGTCCCGTGAAAACTGGTCAAACCGTTTTGGACATAGCACTGCGAGCGAAGCCTCGGTTAACAACTAGTATAAATTAAAGTTGCTTAAATTACTTTTTATGTCATCTATCTACCAGTGAAAGTCCCGTGAAAATTGGTGAAACCATTTTGGGCATAGCCCTGCGAGCGAAGTCACGGTTAACAGCTAGTATAAATTAAATTTGCTTAAATTACTTTTTATAAGGTCAGCTATCTGCTAGTGACATTCCCGTCAAAAGCGGTCCAGCCGTTTCGGAGATTACTTGGAAGAAACAAACAGACCTACAAAAATTATAAAAATTGCATTTTTATATTCTAAACAAATTACTCTACCACATCTGTCTGTCTGTTCGCGATAAACTTAAAAACTACTGAACGGATGGTAGGTTGTGGTATATAATTTGTTTTTTATAATCACGGCGGAACAACGTCTGCCGGACCCACTAGTATACATATATTTTAAAGTCTTAGTTCAAACATTACACAGGGATGCAGTTGGGAAAATGATTTGGGTTTCAAAGCCGCTTTACTACTTCAAAATTCACTTTTTTGATATTATGTAACTTAGAACATTATCACCAAAGTAGAAACTGGTTTAACTTTTCGCTAGAATACTCTGTGTTCATAAAATAGTGAATAGTTATGATATAAAATAATTATACTGTTGGATTTATCACAAAACAAAAACTACAAAAAATGAGAATGGATTAATAATGATGGATAATTCTCATAAAATTAAGTTAAATAGTTCTTTTATACAGAATATTATTTATCTGCTATATTTAGTGTGTTCAACTGTTATTTGATTGTTTGTTCTAGTAATGGTTCATTGCAGTAATCGTGGGGCGGAGGCATTTGTTGGCAACCTGTCACATATCTACAAATATGAATTAGGTTAGTTTATTAAAAATATGGTTGGTTATATATTTTACGTGTAATTTGGAAGAGTCATTAATTATTTGTACAATTACTCCTTTGATAATTTAATTATCGAAATAATTAAATAGAGAGTTTTAGTTTATTTACTTTTAAATTCAGGGATTTTAAAAGTGAAATCTAATACTAATAATCAAGTTTAATATTATTGTTGAATAAGAATTTTAACGGTCATCTGAGGTGACAATTACACTTTATGAATACATCCATCTCAGTCAATCTCGATTTTTCACCATATCAAGCTTTTGTCGAATAATGATTGTGCCAATATGTTAGATGAAGATGACATTTGTATGAATCCAGTTTTCATATTCTAAAATTTAATTTACCTTTTTTTTATTTGTAAAAGTGCTTTAACAATGTGGAAAAGTTTTCTAACTTTAGCTCAGAATATTTAATAAGCTTTGTATATGAGATAAGCTTTGTATATGAGCGAAGAGGATATATTAAAGCTTTGTATATGAGCTAAAAGTATATATTTAAATAGTATGAGCATTTAAAAGTATTTTCTTTATAAGAAGAAATGGTAAAATATATGCAAAACATCATTTTTAATCCAGGAGGTGGATCTCACATCGCAGGCGTTCTTGTATCGACTCTGGCAAACAAACCTGATGGTACTTTCGATCTCCATGAACTGCAGAGTAGGATCAGAGGCTCCGATATCCATGAGCCCATATCTGCAATGGTGGCTGTTGAGAACACACATAATTATTGTGGTGGAAAGGTAATCTAGTTTTATTTAAATGTAAATACTTTAAAGTGAAAATATATAAAACTTTGTTTAGGAAATCTCAGTAATAATGTCATAATCTAATCTGATGCTAACCGATGATGTGGTTAAAGTTGGTGTTGGTTTGCATTACATTTTTTACATTTCCGAACGTACAGTCTTACCCTTCCTCCCACCTCTTGCCCCCCTCCTTCCTTCTCACTTTTGACCGCGAAAGCAAATAAATTGTGAACTCGTAAAAGAACCTTGCTGACTCTGGAAAGAATAGAGCGTTGAAAACATATGTTATTCGCTGCGAGTGAAATGCCATAAAAGAAAGCCACATCATCCAAACTGGTGGTGTAATTACTCTAAAGTGGAATTATATAAAATTTTGTTTAGGCAATCTTAGTAATAATCTCATCTGATGCTAACCAATGATGTGGTTAAAGTTTGTGTTGATGTGCATTACATTTTTTAAATTTCCGAACGTACAGTCTTACCCTTCCCCCACCTCTTGCCCCCTTCCTTCCTTCTCACTTTTGCTTCCATCTTGATCGTGGACGCAAATAAATTGTGAACTTGTGAAAGGTGTAAAAGAAACTTGCTGACTCTGGAAAAATTAGAGTGTCCAAAACATATATTATTCGCCGCGAGTGAAATGCAATAAAAGAAAGCCACATCATCCAAACTGGTGAGTCCGTAAATTTCTTATACCTCTTCCTGGAACCAGCAATTTTCACACAACAGATATTTACAGATATATATACACATTATAAAGTGACATTTTAAGTATGTCTACTGTAGTACATTATTGGGTTGAGAAGGCTAAATTTTTAACTTGAAGATAGTAGGTAGCTATTTAGGCTTTTAGAGTACCACAGCATTGTGGTGGCTCTGTGTCTAATGATATACACAGAACAATTCAAACACAACATTGACAAACGAAAGATTGGCAATTTATCGCTATTCGTCGTCGGTTACTGAAGCTACACTAGATCCCGAGCGCGGTATACTAAAGAGCTTCTATAAAAGTTTTATTGCTATGTGTATAAAGTTCGCGATCCATTAGGGTAATACTCGTTATTCGATGTGCTCTATTCCTGAAACGCGACACGGCTATATCTGCTATTAATGAGGGGTTTTACACCTTATGTTTCGTGGTTGCAAACCAGCAAAATACAAATGTCCTGTCCTCTCATGAAGAATGCTATGATATAGTTGTTCTTTACTTTCACTAAATGCTTACGTTTATTACATTTAGTCAGAGCACTTTAATCTATCTCGATTGGTGCTCAAACGCCGTGTGTAAATCATTAACGTTTCGATATTTAATCTCCATTAAACAGAAGCAATGAGTGTTGAGAGGTTGCTTGTGTCTGCTGGTGATTTGTTTGAGAGCAACGTGTAGTTGTTGTGTGAAGGTGATTCCGCTGAGGTTCCTGGAGGAGGTGTCCGCGATATGCAAGAAGCACTCGCTGGCGCTGCACATGGACGGCGCGCGGCTCTTCAACGCATGCGAGTACTCGCGCGAGAGTCCGGCGCGAGTCACACGCGACTGCGACTCTGTTTCCGTCTGCTTCAGCAAGGGTCTATCTGCACCCGCTGGCTCAGCCCTGGTCGGATCTTGCCATTTTATTCAAAAGTTAGTATCAAATAAACTAAGAAAAACGACTCCAAACCTCTCTTTTACGTTCATAAACCTCATAGTTAAATATTATATGGCACATGTTACACTCACAACAAAAGATAAATTTAACGACATCTCGTATATTAAAGTCCATTACATGTAAGAAAAAAGGCGAAAACCTTGGGTAACAACAAAACTAGTCATTCTTACCAAACGCTAGTGACAGGATTTTGAGGAAAATAATTAGTAGTAATATTGTCTCTCTGAGGTCACTGTTGACACACATTTCATCTCGCTAATATAGTATAGAACAGTCATTTTTTACTATATTTATAGGCTTAGACAACCCCGTTTATATATGGACAAATAGGGGTATTTGTTTCACGGACAATTGAAGATAAAATCATCAAACACATAAATCAGTGGAAATGCTAGAGAAATGCATACTCATGTGACTGATGAGAATATGTAGTATTAACATATATATTGTAGCCAAACCACAGACAAAAACGTAAAAATATTATCACATGTCAAAATCAGAGGTCGAGGAATTTTTTTTTCGCGGAAATTCATTTCATACATTACTTTGGAAATTAAGAACTTTTGGTATTTCTCGTTCATTTTACGCATACAGGGTTATTGGTAATTCGACGTATTTCCATTAGAAGGTGTTAGAGGTGACTATTCGAGATAATTTTAACCTTGATATGCATTATGCAATTCCGCCTGCTTGTTTTGTGATCATTTGTTTTTGAGTGTCCTTGAAATAAGTTCCTAGTTGTTCCTGATACGTCGAAATCAATAGCCCTGTATATCATGTGAAGTCGTGAAAGAATAATTCGAATTTTCAGTTTAATTAAAGTAAACTCTATAAACTGCTCGTTATTGATTCTCAACTATTATAGTTATGCCCTTTGAATCTCTCTTGATCCGTGTCTGGTTTTTAGGGCTCGTAGAATACGTAAGATGTTGGGCGGGGGCATGCGGCAGGCGGGGGTTCTCGCGGGGCCCGCTATCGTTGCGTTAGACGAGGTCGTACCACTATTGCGATTAGATCACAAACGAGCACAAATTCTGGCTAAAGGTCAGTATTATTTATTATAGATAATATTAGATTCGATTTTTTAATTTCATCACAATATTTAACCTCCTAAGGCCCGAGGTATAATGATCGAAATGAATTTTTAAGTGTTTTCTGTACGTTGTACAATATATTTTAGCAAATTTCGCACATGCATTTATGTTAAAAAAAAATTAAAACATCAACTAATATATTTTATTCTTTGTTAATTTAAATGCACATTGGGCGTTTAGGTAATCCTGAGTTTTCAATGAAAGAAAATTCTTAGTCAATCTTTTATTGAATAATATGTGTATATATTTATTTGATGAACTGAACAATATGACATGAATTGGGGCGAAACATTAAAATTAAAATCTATAAAACTTGAATGTATATCATATTATACACTGGGTTTCTAGATGGTCTTTTTTAATTTGGGTCTGAATGCTACGTGTTAGTTTTAAATAGTGCTTTTACACTTCTAATATTTAATCTATAATTAATAGTTTTGGTAAAACAATTTGATGTACAGACTTGATGCTTCTACATTTTTATCATAATTTTAATCTTATATCGTTTTCTATTAATACATTTGGAAATATCTAGGTGGGGCGATTAGTGTTGGAATAATTGAACTATTATCTTCTCTCAGTGGTAAATAAAAAATATATATTCACCATAGAGTGACGCATAGACAGTAATTAAACTCAAGTTAAATTATTTAAGATAGTTTTAATTTGATTTAAGTTAAAATTACGATTTAAGTTAAAAAATCTGAACGATATTTGTCCAACCGACTAACTCTTTTACAATTGCTATGAAAATGATTTGCAAGCGTAATAATCTTATATATTATTTTAAACATTACTAATACCATATTTTGGAGATGTTTGAATAAAATGCTCCTAGGATATGAATTATTTTCTTTGTTAACGCCAGTGTTATTTTGCTTTAGTAAAAATAAAACTTAAAAATTTCACATTTTTCATTGGCAAGCAAATTTCTAGTAGATTATGGTTGTCATTGTCGAGTAGGTAATGATATTATAAGTTTCTTGCGATCATTTCAATGATCTAACAAGATGGTGGCCGTCTTGTTAGAACTTTCCAGCGAATTTTTGTGGCAAATCGGAATCCATGTTCCGTGGTACTATTTTTTTTTTTTTTATGTCATAAGTGGCAAACGAACAGGTGGGTCACCTGCTGTTAAGTGATCACCACCGTCCATGGACACTAACAACACCAGAGGAGTCGCAAATGCGTTGCCACCCTTTGGGGGAAGGGAATAGGGGAGGAAGAGGGAGAGGAGAAGAGGGGAAGGGAGGTGGGTCTCCGGCGCTCTCACTGACCGAACGAAACGCATCAATGCAAGCACTGTTACTTCACGTCGGTTTTCTATGAGAGGGTGGTACTACCCCGGGCGAGCCGACCCATTCATGCTGAAACCAGTAATAGTTTCAGCGTGGCTCTACCACCATTGAAAACTTTGCTATCCACTTCACTTATGCACAATAACCAAATTACATTACGTAAAAAACCACTAATATTTCAAAATATGAAGCCAAATAACACAAGATTATGAATAATAAAAATTATATTGCGTATGATCCCCATCTTTCCCGGAATACGGCCCTGTGTGAAAGTAATTCTTTTGGCCGTTATAGGTGAATTATTTTCCCTTACAGTTATAGAAGGATTATTCCTGAAGACGTTCAAGGTCGACGTGGAAAACCAGCACACGAATATCGTTCTGGTTTCTATAGCACCGGAGAGCTCTCTCACAGCAGATGTATTAGAGCAGAGACTGGCAGAAGTGAGCCCGGATGAAATTCAGGTATGAGGAGACCCAACATATAGATTTTTTTTTTCACAAAGTGACTACACTATACCTGCTGGTAAATACAAAATATAAAAACAAAGGTGACCATCGAAAAATCTAATATCCGTTTTTTGTTGTCGCCGTCATGCAGCTGGCTACCTATACTAGGTGACTGTTTAGACAGTAGCAATATTTCTGGAGGACACTCTCCACTCGATTTTCGTTCTAAATCAATAAAAAAATAGATGATTTTAATATTTGACCTAATTATCTAGGAAAATACAGAAATTATACACAATACGCGTCTATTTTAAAGCACAGTGTCAATGACCGTCGGATGATTTTCACTTTCATTTGAAAGGGAACGTGGGAACGTCAGGAATAAAACAAAAGAGCTTATTACCCGTTTTACTATCGAAAGTTATTATCTCCGGGTTCGGCGATTGTAGCTTTTGGAACTGGTTATTGCACTTAGGTTTATTATTTTATTTACACGTTTGTAGCTATACTTTTGAAAGTCGTGGACCAAACTTTAACTTAGGTTTTCTTGGTTGTTTATTAGTATTTGTTTTAATATCATTATTTTATATGTTAATTGTGATCACGAAGTGTCATATCCTAGAATACTGCGAGTCTCTAAATAGTCACCTGGTATACACTGATTGATCCTGAAATATGAGAATCTAGAAGTAAATAAATAATGTTGACTAATGTTACAATTAATACGAATCTCACTATTGTTTTATATGTACGAGTGATCGTCAAGTGGTCAAACCCCGACCATACTGAAAACAAAAATACGTTTTCCAATTTTTTTATTAATAATACTAAAGGTCGCCAATAGCTACTAAAGAAAAAAAGAATGACGGCTAAGAAACAGAGGAGGGAGGTGTTATTAACCGTTACCCTACCGCCTATTTATATATAGACTAGCTGACCCGGCCACGCGTTGCTGTTGCTTATTTATTTTAAATGTTGAATTTAATAAAATACGTGAACTGTAAAATAAAATAGAGTTAAGGAAGAAATTCAATATTAAAACGGCGCCATCTATGAGATACCTATAACAGTCGGTCCTACAGTTTTCTTTCAACAAACCAATTTAAAGCGCCATCTGTTCGAGCCTGATGAATCTTACAATAAACAACATTGACAATCATTTAAATTGTAATTAAAAAATACAGAGGCCATTAATCGACGAAATATAAATTATCGTATCTCTCAAGTTGGACCAAATTATACATAAATGCCAACTTTTATGAAGATCTGTTAAGTAGTTTTGTAGTTCTTCGTGGACAAACATCATGACACTGGATTTTTCTATATTAAGATACGTATTTTGGATATAGACCAAATTCGTGAGAATAATAATAAGGTACGTCTTTTTTAATGTTTTGTTCTTTTTTTACAATTAGGGCGACTGTAAGACCCCCAAAGATGAAGGTGTAATCGTTAAGGGTTTGGAATTCAACCCGAAGACATTTAGGCTGACGCTGCACCGGGAGATCACAGACGAAGACCTCTGGCTGGCCATCATGAAGATCACATATGTATTTAAAGAGTTAGACGCTACTCATGGCGTTGGGAAATAAAGTAAATTCAGAAAATTGAATATATATGTAAATAAAACCCGTGAAACATAATATGCAATTTTAAAATGTATTATTGTTGAAATATATTTTAATTAAAAAAACGATTAATGGTAATATATAAAAATATCAAACATGTACAGTTAAGAATATAGTACGAAAGATTGACGGATAGATGGCGTTTAAAACAACACAACGAAGGTTTTACAACGATTCGTACTAACAAATGATAATATTAACCTTAACTTTGACGTTAGCTATTTCGATTAGACTAAAAAAAATATTACTTCAATAGCCGTTTTTTTTTTTGGAAATGTTGGTGGTTACTATCTTATTATATTACTCAAGATTGTATAATTTGATGTTGTTAAGGATTGGAAAGAAAATGTATATTAATGTTATTTATCGAACGGTTTTTATACTATAGTGGTCAAACCCCGACCATACTGAAAACAAAAATACGTTTTCCAATTTTTTTATTAATAATACTAAAGGTCGCCAATAGCTACTAAAGAAAAAAAGAATGACGGCTAAGAAACAGAGGAGGGAGGTGTTATTAACCGTTACCCTACCGCCTATTTATATATAGACTAGATGACCCGGCCACGCGTTGCTGTTGCTTATTTATTTTAAATGTTGAATTTAATAAAATACGTGAACTGTAAAATAAAATAGAGTTAAGGAAGAAATTCAATATTAAAACGGCGCCATCTATGAGACACCTATAACAGTCGGTCCTACAGTTTTCTTTCAACAAACCAATTTAAAGCGCCATCTGTTCGAGCCTGATGAATCTTACAATAAACAACATTGACAATCATTTAATTTGTAATTAAAAAATACGGAGCCATTAATCGACGAAATATAATTTATCGTATCTCTCAAATTGGACCAAATTATACATAAATGCCAACTTTTATGAAGATCTGTTAAGTAGTTTTGTAGTTCTTCGTGGACAAACATCATGACATTGGATTTCTCTATATTAAGATATGTATTTTGGATATAGACCAAATTCGTGAGAATAATAATAAGGTACGTCTTTTTTAATGTTTTGTTCTTTTTTTACAATTAGGGCGACTGTAAGACCCCCAAAGATGAAGGTGTAATCGTTAAGGGTTTGGAATTCAACCCGAAGACATTTAGGCTGACGCTGCACCGGGAGATCACAGACGAAGACCTCTGGCTAGCCATCATGAAGATCACATATGTATTTAAAGAGTTAGACGCTACTCATGGCGTTGGGAAATAAAGTAAATTCAGAAAATTGAATATATATGTAAATAAAACCCGTGAAACATAATATGCAATTTTAAAATGTATTATTGTTGAAATATATTTTAATTAAAAAAACGATTAATGGTAATATATAAAAATATCAAACATGTACAGTTAAGAATATAGTACGAAAGATTGACGGATAGATGGCGTTTAAAACAACACAACGAAGGTTTTACAACGATTCGTACTAACAAATGATAATATTAACCTTAACTTTGACGTTAGCTATTTCGATTAGACTAAAAAAAATATTACTTCAATAGCCGTTTTTTTTTTTGGAAATGTTGGTGGTTACTATCTTATTATATTACTCAAGATTGTATAATTTGATGTTGTTAAGGATTGGAAAGAAAATGTATATTAATGTTATTTATCGAACGGTTTTTATACTATTGTTGATATATATTGAATAAAAAAATGAAATTTGTTTCTTAAATCAATTTTTTTTAGTACCTGGGCGATCAATCTTCGATCAGTTGGTTAAAACAATAAATGCATTGTTACTATTGTTAAAAAGAACGTATGCAGATAATGTCATATGGCGCCATCTTACAAAATGGTTAGGTACGAGTCAAATCTATGATCCATTAGTAACAATTATATTATGGTATTCTAATTATAAAAAAATGTTGGACGTAAATAAAGTTTAGAAATGATTATAACAAATGCCAAGTATACAAGTTTCAAACATTATGGTATCATATAGAGAGGTGGAAAATTTAATCACCAGTAGTAAGAAAAATTAAACTTTAGTATTAATTAGATATTTGAACTGGTATTGGTCTTTGCTAATGTTATCAAGTTCAGAAGTACTAGCTCTCAAATGCATCTGTCTAAACACATAAAACAGTGGAACTGCCAGAGAAATGCATACTCATGTGACTGATGAGAATATGTAGTATTAACATATATATTGTAGCCAAACCACGGACAAAAAACTTATAACATAGTCATGAACATTTTTACATCACTTTAGTATACTACAACTGTGTCGTGGTCGCACATGAGTTTAATTTTTGAAATTTTGAATTGCTGTTAAAGCAATTCGCGAATTTTGCATAAAGCAATAATGTTTCGTGGAGAGCCGACTACGCGACTGAGCCTCAACGACATAGGCATTCACAGTTCGACCTTTCTCGGCAATGCTCGGTTTTCGTCGGGCGATGGACTTATATCCGCCACTGGATACCCCTTCACGTATGGTTAATCGATAAACTGTATAAAATGTATATAATTATTGTTCGCGGTATCAATACATGCGATAAGCAAACTAAAGATAATTATTATTTTCAATTTATAATATACGAAATGTATTATGTATATATATAATAATTTAGTCTATAATTGATTTAAAAATTCCCAAAATAATATTCCATTGTTTTGAGTTTTCACTTCTGTCAGCAGTCCTTATGATTGCCTCGATTTTTTTAATGTTTTTTCCTATAAAAAAAAAAACTGACAGCTAAGATAATAAACAACTTAAACAAAGTCATAAGTTTTGTTAAAAATGAGGTTGTATTAATTCTTAGGTAGAAATTTAGTGTCCAGTTCTTTGAACACGTAGGTGACTTTCATGATGGCGAGCCATAAGTCCTCATCAGTGATGTCCCTATGCATCGTAAACCTTATTATCTTTGGAGAAAATTTCGTAGCTTTTACAATCACTCCCTCATCGTTTTGTGTCTTACAATCTCCCTGAAATAAAAAATAAGTTAGAATTATTGTGCATAGTACAAACGCGTATACAAAAAGAAAGTCGAGAGCAGTGACGTATAGGGATCATGACGGCATAAAAAAGCGTCATGCCGTTTGCGTTTCGAATTTATAGTCTAATAACATTTGTGATGAGCTTTCTTTCAATACTGCGTCGAGTTTGTAAAATGTGTTTAATTTTAAGAATACAAACTGAACCATGCATGTTGAAAAAATGAAAGAAACATGCCAATCGAGACGTAAACAAACAATGGAAGTCTTCGTGATACTGCACACATACGTTAAGTAATATTGTAACACCACACTGTCTTAGATAAAATGTGAGAATAAGATGGCACATTCCCAATCTCGATGGTGAAAAAGAAATAGTTATATGTTGCTTAGATACGGGCGGATAGACGGGGCAGCCGTCAAAAATAAGTCAACTAGCCTAGTTTTAACAAGCCGCTGTCGAAGCGCTTATGACCTATCTACAGCGTTTTAGTTTATAACGTCATTGTCACGTTTACATTATTATACTGTCATAGATTTTTTATTAGCGTAAGTAATTAATTAAAAAAAATTAAATAAAAGTGCGTGCGTACAAAGTACACATGTCAGAAGTGAAACTTCTTTGGCGAACTAATTTATAAGTCTTGTTTATAATTATACAAATATAAAACTTTAGCGTTACATCTGTAAAAATTTTACCCTCATGCGCCTAAAGAAGTTTCACTTCAAAAAGTATTTCGTAATTCGTTGAATTTTGTTGACTTCAAAATAGCTCAACAAAAGCTAAGTGAATGTTACATTTACCGCTATAAAATTAAATTCTATACTAAAGGCTGAGATAAATCTGAGTGAGCTTTATAGATTTCAATCATAATCCTATATATGTACCTGAGTCTCAGCCAGAGAGACTTGGGCAAGCCTCTGTATCACTATCTCGGCAGTGAGGGTACAGCCTTGCGATATCGTTACCAGGCATATATTCGTGTGTTGATTTTCCACGTCCATTGTAAAAGTCTTTAGGGCAAGACCTTGGATTGCTGTGAAAATGAAGCGTCGTTTAGCAAAACGAATACTAGAGATATATAAAGTTAAATAATGTCATGCTTCTAAGAGCTAACACAATAATTATTTACATTATTTATCTATATATAATAAAAACGTAAATATAACGTGTCTGCACTTTTTTTATTGTAGCACGGCAAAATGACTGCACTGTGCTAATGACTATGGTAAGCACAGTACAATCCAAAAACACCAGGTTTTCACCAGTGGATGGAGTGACTCACGAGGAACGTGTTGGTATATAATTTGTTGTGGATCGTTTTTATAAGCGGGATAAATGGAAAGATCAGAAGTGTGTAATGATTGATTAAAAAACATACTTTTAGCAAAAATTTGCGCTCGTTTGTGGTCAAGCGCAAGTTGTGGGATCACCTCATCGAGTGCGACAATTGCTGGTGCAGCCAACACTCCTGCCTGCCTCATTCCACCTCCTAACATCTTGCGGAGACGCCTCGCCCTTACAGAACACATTACAAATTGTAAATTAAGTATCACTGAAGAATAACGGTTATTCTATAATGTATGTCCACCTACAGTATTAATTATGATATTGCACTGATAACAATCTATACCAATATTATAAAGCTGAAGAGTTTGTTTGGTTGAACACACTAATCTCAAGAATTAGATTCTAAGAATCTATAAGCTACCATCACGCTAAGACCAACAGGAGCGGAGCGCTATTGAAAAATGTTTCAAAAGCTTCTTTTTTCCTTTTAAGAGTTTTCGCTGCGGGCGCTGCGTAAACGGTAACTATGCCACGCGGACGAAGTCGCGGACAGAAGCGTAGATATGCGTAAGAGTGCAAAATTAAAAAAAACAAGTGCGTGTAACCATCACACACTATTGAAGTAAAACTTCTTTGGCGTTATAAAATTGTAATATGTTCGTATTTTTCTATATTTTACTTACTTTATAACAAAGAGTTACTAATATTATTTCCTCTGTTATTTAAGTTCCGAATTAGCTGATAGATGGCACTACAGATAATGAAGCTTTGTTTTAATTTGTTACTTACTTACATCGAAACCAGATGGCAGCACGGTCGCGTGCCTATATATACATAATTAATTTTGTTGCATAATTTTTATTAATAAACAATTTTTTTTTTTCAAAAATTGATTTTCTATTTCTATACATTTATTGATAAAATCTAAAATATCTAAAAACCTGATGGTACAGAAACGTGATGCCATATTGCCGTATAATAGTGAACTTCCGTTGCATTGTCGTCTAGTTACTTCCTAGTAGTGCCTAAAGAAGTTTTACTCTAAAAAAAATGTTGACATACTGTTCTATAAAATGGCAAGATCCGACGAGGGCCGAGCCGGCGGGTGCGGAGAGGCCCTTGCTGAAGCAGACGGAAACAGAGTCGCAGTCGCGTGTGACTCGCGCCGGACTCTCGCGCGAGTACTCGCATGCGTTGAAGAGCCGCGCGCCGTCCATGTGCAGCGCCAGCGAGTGCTTCTTGCATATCGCGGACACCTCCTCCAGGAACCTCAGCGGAATCACCTTCACACAACAACTACACGTTGCTCTCAAACAAATCACTAGCAGACACAATCAACATTTCAATACTCATTGCTTTTGTATGATGAAGATTAAATATCTAATCACTAATCGAGATAGATTCAAGTTCTTCAACCAAAATAAATGCAAGCAGTAAATAATAGCGTAATGAGAAGGCTTTTGTAATGCCCACTCGGTTAGCTAGCACCCTTTAATTAAAAATCTGTCTCCAATAACTAGGGGTCAATCCCCAATAGGCCCATCACCATTTCAAGCTGAGATTATGATCAAATGTTAAAACTTATATGTATAAATAAAGTGAGAAAGGTCTACCATTGTGAACACATCACACAAAAAATACTACTATATTTTACTTCGAATTTTTTGAAAGTTTTTTGGTCCATATATAAGTCATAGAATGTCACCTTTCCGCCACACATATTATGTGTGTTTTCCACAGCAACCATCGAGGTGATCGGCTCGTGGATGTCGGAGCCTCGGATCCGTTTTTCTAATTCAACCAGATCGAAAGTGCCATCAGGCTTGTTCTCTATAGTAGATAGAAGTACTCCTGCAATGTGGGCACCACCTCCTGCAAATAATAACCTACTATCTGTATATTTGCTATAATCTATGTTTATAACGAACACCCTATTCCTATTGAGAATTGTTTTGTTAAATAACTAGTTTCGTACAATTGTTGTTTAGTTGTTGTCGGTGGCCCAATTAAACCGATATGTAAAGTTTAAATCGAATCGTTTAGTCACATTATTCAGTTACTAAAATCCGTAATTATCTTGAAAAAGAAGCTGTACGTTATTTATAAGTATTAAATGAACGATGAATTATTAAAATCAACTACTAAATGCAACAAGCAGAAATACGTATAGACTACTACTGCTAGCGCTACAGAGAATAAATTGAATAAACTGTTAGAACACTGAAACCATTATGGCGTTAGGACTTATTTTTGGCTAGTTATAACCCTGTAATTGAATGTATATCGCCAAACTCATCATATCTATTATAGGAGGCAATGGAATAGTACGGTCACCTGATGTCAAGTGATCACCACCGTCCATAAATGCTTAGCAACACCAGGGGAGTCAAAAGTGCGTTGGCGGCCTTTGTTTGGGGGAGGGAAGGGAGGAGAAGGGGGAGGTGGGTCTCCGGCGGTCTCACTGACCGCACGAAACAGAACAATGCAAGCACTGTTACTTCACGGGGGTGTTTCTGTGGGACGAGTGGTAATACCGCGGGCGAGCCGACCCATTCACGCTGAAACCAGTAACAGCCTCAGCGTGGCTCTACCACCTACCATTTAAACCATTTAAAATCTGCTGGATTTTTTATCAAACACTATTCCATAAAAGGGCCTTTCAATTATTATGCTTGCACCAAAATAATCGATAGGGTCTATCCTTTACTTATTTTTGATAACATGAATGTAAATTGCATGACGATTACGTCACAAAAAAAAAACATTTTCAAGTAATTTGCAATAGATTTTGTAAGAATTATGCCAATATTTACGTTAAAGCATAGGAGAAGAGAGAGATAAGAGCTTTATTTAGTTTTGCTGATAAGGGGAAGGAGCTGGTCAAAAATTGACTACAATATTAAGAATTATGACAATACTTACGTAAGCATAGGAAGAGAAGAGGGAGGTAAGAGTTTTGCCGGTAAAGGTAATGGTTGGGCTTAAAAAATGACTAAAATATTGCTTTCATATTACAACAGCCCAAAAGTATTAAAAACTAACTTTTTAACATAACGAATCGAACCATGAGAACCTGAACCATGACAACCTAAAATCAAGATGTCTTTTAAACTTTTGAAACGTTGTCGATGAAGTTACTTGTATGTAAAATAAATTATTACGTATAATTTGTGTATATTCTCAAATAAGCTATAAATATTTAACAAATAATATACCTTGTTCACTTCTGTATATGTGGGACAAGTTCCCAACGATAGCCTCGGATCCGCGTCTGTTACAATGCACCATCACTGTAATTATTATCCACATTTTTTTGTCATGTTTACTTATTACTTCTACCTTATTATTTATTAACTTTAAGTATATAACCTCAAAAAGTTAGGATTTTTTAGTGCATGTATTTTACAACCACGTGAGGACCTAATTGAAAGTCGTTGTTTTTGGATTCCATAGTGCTTAACATCAAGAACAGTGCCGTCAATAAGCAAAGCCACTATAAAAAAAACAGCTCAAAATAAATCACGATTAAAACGCATAATGAAACAAGAAAACTATTTTGTCTAGAAGAAGTTGCCACCGGCTATAGAGATAACGGATATTTTAAAACGCTTAAACGCTAATATTTACGTCGCGCAGACGAAATACAACATATTTTTTTATCGTTCTAAACGCACCTTTAGGTTACGCACCTTTCTATATAATGTCTTGGGCATATCATTGTAAGAGACACTGCAGGGCCATAGGCCTTTTCTCGAAAGAAGATATGGGTATATTCACCATGCCAGCCTACAACATATTGGTAATTACAAATTTCGAGAAATCCGTGGTTATATTTTCCCACATACAACAGTACTATAGGAACATTTCTCAAGTTCAGGTATCCTTACGATGTTTTCCTTCACCGTCAGCCGATAAGTGTAACTGATTTAAATCGATAAATGTACACGAATTTCAAAAAATTTGTTAGTTCGTGCCAGGGTTAGAACTTGTTGATATCGGATTGATATTCCACCAGTCAAGCAAATAGACTGCGACTATCTGGTATTTGAAATTTAAAAAAAAAACACTTACACGCAAGTAAGTTAGCCATAGTTCCAGTTGGTACGAACAATGCGGCCTGTTTACCCAATATCGCCGCTATTTTGGTCTCCAGAGCGTTGACTGTCGGATCCTCACCGAAGACATCGTCTCCCAAAGCTGAATTCACCATCGCATGTTTCATAGCTTCAGTCGGTTTTGTGACCGTGTCTGACCGCAAGTCGACTACGTAAGCCATCTTTATTAAATTTAGGTTGTTCTGAAAATAAAAAGAAGGCTAAAAAATTATTCCAGTGTTAGATAGCTCATTTATTGAGGAAGGCTATATCATCATGCTAAGACCAATAGGAGTGGAGCACCAATGAAGAATGTTTCAACATCGAGGTTAACGTACGTATTACGAGTATTTCAAAATAATAATACCTTCTACGTCAACGAAATCGCGAGGTAGCGTTAGCCTAAAGTAATAGTTACTTTACGTTACGACGAAGCTAGTATTGTATAAAAATACAATTACGTTTGTACGCGGAGTACAAATGTCGACTCACAACTGTTTGTTGAATTTAATTACAGTCCACTTATCTCGTAAGAAAAAAACAAATAGATAAAAAATGTTCACGGTCGATGGAAAATAATTATTATGTATGAAGGTGATGGATACGCCATAAATTTGTAATTTTGAGGAAATGCGCTTAAAAATTTGGTTATATCTTTTACAAATGGGCCCGGCGGACGTTGTCCCGCCCTGACAATAAAAAAAAAACCTTGACTAATTATACACCCAAACCATCCCCATGAATCACTTTATCTACAGGAGAAATTAGCAAGAAAATCCGTTCAGTAGTTTTTGAGTTTATCGCGAACAGACAGACAGACAGACGCGACAGGGGACTTTGTTTTATAATGATTATATCATAATCTTTGCTAGGCTTTTCGACCGCTCTGAATCCCGGTGGGTAGAATACAAATTTAGATATTAAAACACATATTATACTAGTGGGCTCAGCGGGCGTTGTCCGCGCTGATAATAAATACATTTTTGACAAATCATATAATGAAAATCCGTTGAGTAGTTTTTGAGTTTATCGCGAACAGACAGACAGACAGACGCGACAGGG
>MU158920.1:349163-427947 GCA_015888305.1 Antheraea pernyi
CTGCAAATGACGTCACTTCCGTTGCATACCTGCGTGACGTTACATCTGTAAAAATTTTACCCTCATGCGCCTAAAGAAGTTTCACTTCAAAAAGTATTTCGTAATTCGTTGAATTTTGTTGACTTCAAAATAGCTCAACAAAAGCTAAGTGAATGTTACATTTACCGCTATAAAATTAAATTCTATACTAAAGGCTGAGATAAATCTGAGTGAGCTTTATAGATTTCAATCATAATCCTATATATGTACCTGAGTCTCAGCCAGAGAGACTTGGGCAAGCCTCTGTATCACTATCTCGGCAGTGAGGGTACAGCCTTGCGATATCGTTACCAGGCATATATTCGTGTGTTGATTTTCCACGTCCATTGTAAAAGTCTTTAGGGCAAGACCTTGGATTGCTGTGAAAATGAAGCGTCGTTTAGCAAAACGAATACTAGAGATATATAAAGTTAAATAATGTCATGCTTCTAAGAGCTAACACAATAATTATTTACATTATTTATCTATATATAATAAAAACGTAAATATAACGTGTCTGCACTTTTTTTATTGTAGCACGGCAAAATGACTGCACTGTGCTAATGACTATGGTAAGCACAGTACAATCCAAAAACACCAGGTTTTCACCAGTGGATGGAGTGACTCACGAGGAACGTGTTGGTATATAATTTGTTGTGGATCGTTTTTATAAGCGGGATAAATGGAAAGATCAGAAGTGTGTAATGATTGATTAAAAAACATACTTTTAGCAAAAATTTGCGCTCGTTTGTGGTCAAGCGCAAGTTGTGGGATCACCTCATCGAGTGCGACAATTGCTGGTGCAGCCAACACTCCTGCCTGCCTCATTCCACCTCCTAACATCTTGCGGAGACGCCTCGCCCTTACAGAACACATTACAAATTGTAAATTAAGTATCACTGAAGAATAACGGTTATTCTATAATGTATGTCCACCTACAGTATTAATTATGATATTGCACTGATAACAATCTATACCAATATTATAAAGCTGAAGAGTTTGTTTGGTTGAACACACTAATCTCAAGAATTAGATTCTAAGAATCTATAAGCTACCATCACGCTAAGACCAACAGGAGCGGAGCGCTATTGAAAAATGTTTCAAAATCTTCTTTTTTCCTTTTAAGAGTTTTCGCTGCGGGCGCTGCGTAAACGGTAACTATGCCACGCGGACGAAGTCGCGGACAGAAGCGTAGATATGCGTAAGAGTGCAGAATTAAAAAAAACAAGTGCGTGTAACCGTCACACATTATTGAAGTAAAACTTCTTTGGCGTTATAAAATTGTAATCTGTTCGTATTTTTCTATATTTTACTTACTTTATAACAAAGAGTTACTAATATTATTTCCTCTGTTATTTAAGTTCCGAATTAGCTGATAGATGGCACTACAGATAATGAAGCTTTGTTTTAATTTGTTACTTACTTACATCGAAACCAGATGGCAGCACGGTCGCGTGCCTATATATACATAATTAATTTTGTTGCATAATTTTTATTAATAAACAATTTTTTTTTTCAAAAATTGATTTTCTATTTCTATACATTTATTGATAAAATCTAAAATATCTAAAAACCTGATGCTACAGAAACGTGATGCCATATTGCCGTATAATAGTGAACTTCCGTTGCATTGTCGTCTAGTTACTTCCTAGTAGTGCCTAAAGAAGTTTTACTCTAAAAAAAATGTTGACATACTGTTCTATAAAATGGCAAGATCCGACCAGGGCTGAGCCAGCGGGTGCAGATAGACCCTTGCTGAAGCAGACGGAAACAGAGTCGCAGTCGCGTGTGACTCGCGCCGGACTCTCGCGCGAGTACTCGCATGCGTTGAAGAGCCGCGCGCCGTCCATGTGCAGCGCCAGCGAGTGCTTCTTGCATATCGCGGACACCTCCTCCAGGAACCTCAGCGGAATCACCTTCACACAACAACTACACGTTGCTCTCAAACAAATCACTAGCAGACACAATCAACATTTCAATACTCATTGCTTTTGTATGATGAAGATTAAATATCTAATCACTAATCGAGATAGATTCAAGTTCTTCAACCAAAATAAATGCAAGCAGTAAATAATAGCGTAATGAGAAGGCTTTTGTAATGCCCACTCGGTTAGCTAGCACCCTTTAATTAAAAATCTGTCTCCAATAACTAGGGGTCAATCCCCAATAGGCCCATCACCATTTCAAGCTGAGATTATGATCAAATGTTAAAACTTATATGTATAAATAAAGTGAGAAAGGTCTACCATTGTGAACACATCACACAAAAAATACTACTATATTTTACTTCGAATTTTTTGAAAGTTTTTTGGTCCATATATAAGTCATAGAATGTCACCTTTCCGCCACACATATTATGTGTGTTTTCCACAGCAACCATCGAGGTGATCGGCTCGTGGATGTCGGAGCCTCGGATCCGTTTTTCCAGTTCAACCAGATCGAAAGTGCCATCAGGCTTGTTCTCTATAGTAGATAGAAGTACTCCTGCAATGTGGGCACCACCTCCTGCAAATAATAACCTACTATCTGTATATTTGCTATAATCTATGTTTATAACGAACACCCTATTCCTATTGAGAATTGTTTTGTTAAATAACTAGTTTCGTACAATTGTTGTTTAGTTGTTGTCGGTGGCCCAATTAAACCGATATGTAAAGTTTAAATCGAATCGTTTAGTCACATTATTCAGTTACTAAAATCCGTAATTATCTTGAAAAAGAAGCTGTACGTTATTTATAAGTATTAAATGAACGATGAATTATTAAAATCAACTACTAAATGCAACAAGCAGAAATACGTATAGACTACTACTGCTAGCGCTACAGAGAATAAATTTGAATAAACTGTTAGAACACTGAAACCATAGTATGGCGTTAGGGCTTATTTTTGGCTAGTTATAACCCTGTAATTGAATGTATATCGCCAAACTCATCATATCTATTATAGGAGGATATAATGGAATAGGTCGGTCACCTGATGTCAAGTGATCACCACCGTCCATAAATGCTTAGCAACACCAAGGGAGTCGAAAGTGCGTTGGCGGCCTGTGTTTGGCGGAGGGGAAGGGGGAGGTGAGCCTCCGGCACTTTGACTGACCAAACGAAACAGAACAATGCAAGCACTGTTACTTCACGGGGGTGTTTCTGTGGGAGAGTGATACTAGCCCGGGCGAGCCGACCCTTTCATGCTGAAACCAGTAATAGCCTCAGCGTGGCTCTACCACCTACCATTAAAAAATTTAAACCATTTAAAATCTGCTAGATTTTTTATCAAACACTATTCCATAAAAGGGCCTTTCAACTATTATGCTAGCACCAAAATAATCGATAGGGTCTATCTTTTACTTATTTTTGATAACAAAACCATTTAAAATCTGCTAGATTTTTTATCAAACACTATTCCATAAAAGGGCCTTTCAACTATTATGCTAGCACCAAAATAATCGATAGGGTCTATCTTTTACTTATTTTTGATAACATGAATTAAAATTGAATGACGATTACAAATCATTTTAAAGTAATTTGCGATAGATTTTGTAAGAATTATACCAATATTTACGTTAAAGCATAGGAGAAGAGAGAGATAAGAGCTTTATTTAGTTTTGCTGATAAGGAGAAGGAGCTGGTCAAAAATTGACTACAATATTAAGAATTATGACAATACTTACGTAAGCATAGGAAGAGAAGAGGGAGGTAAGAGTTTTGCCGGTAAAGGTAATGGTTGGGCTTAAAAAATGACTAAAATATTGCTTTCATATTACAACAGCCCAAAAGTATTAAAAACTAACTTTTTAACATAACGAATCGAACCATGACAACCTAAAATCAAGATGTCTTTTAAACTTTTGAAACGTTGTCGATGAAGTTACTTGTATGTAAAATAAATTATTACGTATAATTTGTGTATATTCTCAAATAAGCTATAAATATTTAACAAATAATATACCTTGTTCACTTCTGTATATGTGGGACAAGTTCCCAACGATAGCCTCGGATCCGCGTCTGTTACAATGCACCATCACTGTAATTATTATCCACATTTTTTTGTCATGTTTACTTATTACTTCTACCTTATTATTTATTAACTTTAAGTATATAACCTCAAAAACTTAGGATTTTTTAGTGTATGTAAAATACATGCAGTATTTTACAACCACGTGAGGACCTAATTGAAAGTTTTGTTTTTGGATTCCATAGTGCTTAACATCAGGAACAGTGCCGTCAATAAGCAGAGCCACTATAAAAAAAACAGCTCATAATAAATCACGATTAAAACGCATAATGAAACGAGAAAACTATTTTGTCTAGAAGAAGTTGCCACCGGCTATAAAGATAACGGATATTTTAAAACGCTTAAACGCTAATATTTACGTCGCGCAGACGAAATACAACATATTTTTTTATCGTTCTAAACGCACCTTTAGGTTACGCACCTTTCTATATAATGTCTTGGGCATATCATTGTAAGAGACACTGCAGGGCCATAGGCCTCTTCTCGAAAATGGGTATATTCACCATGCCAGCCTACAACATATTGGTAATTACAAATTTCGAGAAATCCGTGGTTATATTTTTCCACATACAATAGTACTACAGGAACATTTGTCAAGTTCAGGTATCCTTACGATGTTTTCCTTCACCGTCAGCCGATAAGTGTAACCAATTTAAATAAATAAATGTACACGAATTTCAAAAAATTTGTTAGTTCGTGCCAGGGTTAGAACTTGTTGATATCGGATTGATATTCCACCAGTCAAGCAAATAGACTGCGACTATCTGGTATTTGAAATTTAAAAAAAAAACACTTACACGCAAGTAAGTTAGCCATAGTTCCAGTTGGTACGAACAATGCGGCCTGTTTACCCAATATCGCCGCTATTTTGGTCTCCAGAGCGTTGACTGTCGGATCCTCACCGAAGACATCGTCTCCCAAAGCTGAATTCACCATCGCATGTTTCATAGCTTCAGTCGGTTTTGTGACCGTGTCTGACCGCAAGTCGACTACGTAAGCCATCTTTATTAAATTTAGGTTGTTCTGAAAATAAAAAGAAGGCTAAAAAATTATTCCAGTGTTAGATAGCTCATTTATTGAGGAAGGCTATATCATCATGCTAAGACCAATAGGAGTGGAGCACCAATGAAGAATGTTTCAACATCGAGGTTAACGTACGTATTACGAGTATTTCAAAATAATAATACCTTCTACGTCAACGAAATCGCGAGGTAGCGTTAGCCTAAAGTAATAGTTACTTTACGTTACGACGAAGCTAGTATTGTATAAAAATACAATTACGTTTGTACGCGGAGTACAAATGTCGACTCACAACTGTTTGTTGAATTTAATTACAATCCACTTATCTCGTAAGAAAAAAACAAATAGATAAAAAATGTTCACGGTCGATGGAAAATAATTATTATGTATGAAGGTGATGGATACGCCATAAATTTGTAATTTTGAGGAAATGCGCTTAAAAATTTGGTTATATCTTTTACAAATGGGCCCGGCGGACGTTGTCCCGCCCTGACAATAAAAAAAAAACCTTGACTAATTATACACCCAAACCATCCCCATGAATCACTTTATCTACAGGAGAAATTAGCAAGAAAATCCGTTCAGTAGTTTTTGAGTTTATCGCGAACAGACAGACAGACAGACGCGACAGGGGACTTTGTTTTATAATGATTATATCATAATCTTTGCTAGGCTTTTCGACCGCTCTGAATCCCGGTGGGTAGAATACAAATTTAGATATTAAAACACATATTATACTAGTGGGCTCAGCGAGATATAATCACTACATATTATAGAACAAAGTCCTCTGCCACGTCTGTCTGTCTGTCTGTTCGCTATAAACTCAAAAACTACTAAACGGATTTTCATTATATGATTTGTCAAAAATGCGATAAGTGTAACCAATTTAAATAAATAAATGTACACGAATTCCAAAAAATTCGTTAGTTCGTGCCAGGGTTAGAACCTGTTGATATCGGATTGATATTCCACCAGTCAAGCAAATAGACTGTGACGATCTGGTATTTGAAATTAAAAAAAAACACTTACATGCAAGTAAGTTAGCCATAGTTCCAGTTGGTACGAACAATGCGGCCTGTTTACCCAATATCGCGGCTATTTTGGTCTCCAGAGCGTTGACTGTTGGATCCTCACCGAAGACATCGTCTCCCAAAGCTGAATTCACCATCGCATGTTTCATAGATTCAGTCGGTTTTGTGACCGTGTCTGACCGCAAGTCGACTACGTAAGCCATCTTTATTAAATTTCGGTTGTTCTGAAAATAAAAAGAAGGCTAAAAAATTATTCCAGTGTTAGATAGCTCATTTATCGAGGAAGGCTATATATCATCACGCTAAGACCAATAGGAGTGGAGCACCAATGAAGAATGTTTCAACATCGAGGTTAACGTACGTATTACGAGTATTTCAAAATAATAATGCCTTCTACGTCAATGAAATCGCGAGGTAGCGTTAGCCTAAAGTAATAGTTACTTTACGTTACGACGAAGCTAGTATTGTATAAAAATACAATTACGTTTGTACGCGGAGTACAAATGTCGACTCACAACTGTTTGTTGAATTTAATTACAATCCACTTATCTCGTAAGAAAAAAACAAATAGATAAAAAATGTTCACGGTCGATGGAAAATAATTATTGTGTATGAAGGTGATGGATACGTCATAAATTTGTAATTTTGAGGAAATGCGCTTCAAAATTTGGTTATATCTTTTAATATCCCGCCCTGACGATAAAAAAAAACCTTGACTAATTATATACCCAAACCATCCCCATGAATCACTTTATCTACAGGAGAAATTAGCAAGAAAATCCGTTCAGTAGTTTTTGAGTTTATCGCGAACAGACAGACAGACAGACGCGGTAGGGGACTTTGTTTTATAATGATTATATCATAATCTTTGCTAGGCTTTTCGACCGCTCTGAATCCCGGTGGGTAGAATACAAATTTAGATATTAAAACACATATTATACTAGTGGGCTCGGCGGGCGCTGATAATAAATACATTTTTGACAAATCATATAATGAAAATCCGTTTAGTAGTTTTTGAGTTTATAGCGAACAGACAGACAGACAGACGTGGCAGAGGACTTTGTTCTATAATATGTAGTGATTATATCTAATAAATCGAGACCTTCTTCGAGATCTTGAAAACTCATGTAGTGGACTTTATATTTTATTCTTAACTAGCTGTGCCCGCGACTTCGTCCACGTGGAAAATGATGTACAAAACAATGACTAATAAAGTCATTTGAACGTATTTAGTCCATTTGCTTATCTACTTTTCTCTCATACTTAAGTCGCGGCGCCATTAAAATTACAATAACTTGATAGAGTGGACTGATTTTAATGAAACAAACACTAAGTTACTCCCGAGGATATGCTTTATGATTTCTTATATGAGGTTTTATTATGAACCCAGTACTTTAGCAGTGATGCGTGTTCATATAAAGAAACAGACAGACATTTCTAAAAAAATATCGAAATATGTTCTATTACTTATTCCTAGAAACTTGCAACAATTCTTTTCACGAAAATCGGAAAAGTATAGACATGTTAGATTTTTGTTAGATTTTTATTATATGTATAGAAGAAGATATAGATAGCTTAAACCCTTGACCACATTATGCGTAAGCCCGAACTATACTCAGAGCGGCCAAAAAGATTAACCTGTTACCTACTGGCCTACCTACCTAACGTACTCTACTACGTAGAACCAGATAACGCGGTCTCAGATTACAGTGCAAGTTCCCATGTGAATTATCGGAAATCGCTGACCATGTCAAATGAACACTTCGTGGGACAATCAAGCGATGACAAAACAACAATCTCGCTCTATCGCTTGAGCTTGGAGGTTCACACCTTAGTTTAAGTTATATATTGTAATCAATTAATTATATTATAAGTTTTGTAAAGGACTAAAAATTGCCTTTCTTTTAAAAACCTCCTACGGACGGCCAACTACGTAATTAACCAGAACTGTATATAGGTCGCTGACATATAAAAACCACACACAGTCTCGAATAAAAGTAACGCTCAAACCCGTCCAGCAAAAACTCACCAATAATATATACGTGGATATAATTATGCGATAAACTTATGATTTACCTAATTCAACCTTACCTGAATGATTTAAAGTTATTTTTACAAGGACGCACGAGACGCGAGACTATTTGAAATGAGTAAGTACATAATCCAAAATTGTGCACTCATTTCTGTGTGCCGGCTGTGAGACATTAGGTGTGCATCTTGGGTTTTTGTATATCAATGATGTAGGTATATATTATATAGTTTGAGTATTTCGGCTTATTTTCATTTTTCTAACTACTAGCGCTAACCTTGTAATCACAGAATACGTATATGGGCAAGCGAAAACTTTTATTAAGGTCAAAAAAATATGAAAATGTCGGATGTCACTTTCTTCCGTTTATGTCTTCAATTGGTAGTCACTATTCCATGCGGCTTTGTTTTCGTTGATTCAATAGACCCTGGTAGACAAATATAATCCTGCCACATACTTTAAAAGCCATAAATGCAAAACAATATTAAAAAATATCGAGACGCTGAGAGTTTGAACATTTATAAGGTTTATGTATTATTTTATGTGAGAAGTACAAAAACAGTATAAACACGATTCTAGACAGAATATTTAAAAAAAATCGATTTTGACAAGACCGCCCTATACTGCGTCCAAAAATAACTAGCGACCACCCAGGGGGCCTAATTAGTACTGTATTAGTAACAAATTCATTACAATCGATCATGCGCTTTTGAAGGAGTCGGTTTACGAACTCCTTTTTCTATTAATATCTCTTACCTTTATTAATATTATTTTATATATAAAAATAATTGTTATATCCTTGATTGTGGAACATAACGTTCCGACTTATTTATTGGAGTTTGTAGATATTAAAAAAAAACTGAAAATCCGCTTAACATTTTAAAGCACTTATTGAAAATATGGAATTTCATACTAAAATATTGTACACCCTTCCTTCTATATTACTTTGATTAATCAATAATGTTGTAAGTACGTCTGGCAATTGGGCCTGCATTTCCTTTGTGTAGTTCTTAGCATCTTTGTGTTCAAACATATTTTACTTTGTCAGCTTCATGAACTCGGGAATAATTTTATACAAAAGAATTATCATATGCAACATAAATACACAGCTATATAGTTGTTAAAAGACTGGAATTATTAGGAGTAGATAATAAAATAATAATGTATGTTTGACCGACCTTACCTAATGTGGGTTTTATGTAAAGTACTTTGTTATTATGCTTAAATGTACATATTTGATAGAGTTAATGTGTTTGAGATGACGTTTAATTCTGCCTAATAATAACCATAGATTAATAACACTGAAAATATTTTTGTTCATTTAAAACAGTAGATAAATACTATTCCAATAATAGGAGTAATATTCCCTTGTACCCAACAAGGGTATGAAACTAGAATAATAAAATTGGTGGTATTTGAGTTACACCGAAAGATAAAGCAAATATTAAATATATATATTTAAGGACTTTAATCAATGTAGGTCATAACTACCTTTCTAATAATTTAAGATAAAAACAACAATAGACGTTATTATTGTCTATAAAAATATTCAGTACACTATGAATTAAACGATTGTAGACAAAATTTGCAATTTTTATCCACAACCATTGCTTATTGCGAGGTTATAAAATACAAATTGCAAACTTGTTAGCTTTGATAGATATGTAGAAAAAGTTAAGTATAATCCTATCGTAGTGAAATGACATGCCGTTTGACGGATCAGTGACTTCTCTAGGAAACAACTTTATCTAACAGTATAATATATTATAATTCGTTGGCGTAGTCTATTGAACTTATGATATTTATTAAACGATTTGTATGATATCATAATAATTTATAATTTTAGTACAATAGAAGAATTTGCTAATATTTACTCTAGATGTCGCTAAATTACATTCTTTCAATAGACAAACCAAGGAGCATACGTCGCGCAGCGCCACCCTTGTCAAATTTTAATTCAAATTGTGCTTTTTTCACACATATTATCTAAATATATTATGAATATATTTTTGTATATCTTATCGTCGCAATCACCGTGTTAGTTCTTCTGAATCTGTGTTTTACGTTGATTTTTCGTTAACTTTGTGTTGTTCTTATTGTTATTATTGTTGTTGTTAGTAGACAATATTCATATTTATTGTTTTAAGTTATATGGTTCATAAAGCATATTATATACGTTGTTTAATTTGGTTTATTGAGTTGAGTATCTTCAAAACGTCGCGTTGCTAGATGTACGACAAAAATGTATGGCGTCGCTACTGTAGCGTATTTTACGTAATGTGGTCCTAGATGCCGCTGTATAATGATGTTATATTTTTACATTACGGTGTCAAGATTAGCATCAAAATATTGACCTCATTTTGATGTTAAACTTGTAGTTATCGCTTCTCGGCCTTTTGGCTAAGATCAAAGTGTAGTATCTGTTCTTTTCAGCTTAATATCTGAAAGTTCCCGCATCGCGGGACCAGTATATTAAACTGATTTTTGTAAAATGACGGGATGTTCGGGGCTCGCTCCACTCCTGTCACGGGTCGGCCCGGCATTGCAGTGCCGCCGGGATCGGCCCACCAGAATTTATATAAACTCTTGTAGTCCAAAGTCGGTCTTGTGCATAGTACAGTCAAGAGATTAATACAAAACAAATTCAGAATATTATTATAGAAATTTAATATTTACGGTTTAATCTTTAACTTGTTTCGATATTATACGTACTGTTTATCAGGTTTTAATGAATTATGATTCTTGTAGATTTTTGCATGTTACATCTATACATATAATAAGAATAATCCTTTTCAGAAATGTCTGTCTGTTTGTATGATGAAACTGATTGATTGAAATTGATTGATGATAAAACCTCGCCAAGGCAATCATAAAGCATAGTAAGCATCGAGAGTAACTTAGTCTTTGTTTGATTAAAATCGGTCTATTCTATCAAAAGTTATTGCAATTTCAATGACGGCTCGAATTAAGTTCGAGAGTAAAATAAATAAATAAATGGAATTAATATATTCAGATGATTTTTTTAGTCACTATTTTTTACATTAGGTTCCACGCGGACGGAGTCGCTGGCACAGCTAGTTAAGTCATAAAAATGTTATATATTTGAGCAGACATATACAATATTTATATATAGAAGATATATAGAATATTTGCAAAGTATTATAGATAAAAACGAACAAACAATAAAAATTAAATTATTACTGGGGTAATTAAATAACAGTAAAAAGTAGAAATCGACGAACTAAATGATAAACTAATAGATAAAGTAAAATATTAACAGTACGCCACATCATGAATTTGTCAGTTATAATTAAATCCAAATAACATTTAATCACCTGGTTTGTGAGTTTGATGATCCCCTTTACGCAGTATTTATTTCTATCTGTGGGATATATCTAGTAGCATATATTGCGCTGATATTATTACAATACCGTTATTGTGAATAAAATACATTCATAATAAACAAATAATTTGTAATAAAAATAAAATAAACAACGCCGTTCATAGAAACATCATTTTTCGAAGTGGATGGGTCTTCTAATAACGACAAATATATAAGAAAAAGAAAACAACGAAAATAGCAATATCATGTAATTAACAAGAACAAAAATATTCTGAATGCGAGTGTATTGCAACGAGTAATTATAGAACATTGGTGTTAACGTGGGTCAAATAGGAGGCGAGGTACGTGCGCGGGCGAGCTTCCCCTTTTACCTCACTGCGTCTCTCTGATACCTAAATTTGTGTTCTGTGCATCTACTTCAGAGCGGTTAAAACGTTTGACGCGGACTATACCACCATATGTTATCTAATATTCACACATAAAGGCACAACAACAATAACAAGCACACTTACTGATATCCTTTCGTATTTGTCACTTTCCTGACACTAGTTGTCATACCTCATTTTCACATAAATATGTTTTAGCTCTTCTTTTATTAAACAAGGGTTTAAATCATACTGAATTAATTGAACACAATCAGTTAAGAACATATCGGAGGTGGGAAGGATAATTGAATAACATGTAAAGATTTCTAAATAGACGTTAGCCAACTATTAGTTTCATTGTCGATATGTAGCTTAAACCTGCGCTTTATGCTCAAACATAAAGCATATTAATTCTTATTGCAGCAAAAATGATTCAAGAGTAGGAGTATGAATTTTTAGTAAATAATCATCACGAATGACTTAACGTGACAAACAAGAATATAAATGAAATTAGAAAGTAATAATTTTGGAAAGGGAATATCACAAAAGATATGAAATTATTGATATCATTGCTTACTAGTTTAAAAGCATATTGTGTGAATATAGGTAACTACTAATTACTCACATACCTACCACATGATACATACAATATTTATTTATCTAAATTTAGAAAATAACATATAGAACTTATCTTCCAATTCATTAAACGAACTTTTTAAATAATCATCCTTTGTGGATTTCCAAGATCTATTAATTGCCATTATTTATTATTATACTATAACCGATCTAGGTATAGTGTTTGATAAAACACTAAAATTTGATAAACACATAAATCATATTATTTAAAAATTAATAATATTAAGTTTTGTTACGAGTTGTAAGAATTTTAAGAATTGCAACACTAAAGTACACTTGTATAAATCATTAGTTAGACCTAATTTAAAATGTTGCAGCCCAATCTGGAATCCACATGATGATATTTATATAACAAGTACAGAAAATATTATATGGCATCTTTGTTACAGTTGCAATGTAGTCAATAACTCTAGATCTAATATATACGTACCATTTTACATTTATATACTAATTTAGGCTTTTACTCTCTGGTCAACAGAATCCCTAAGTCATATAACTCATTGCATAAAACATGCGACATTTTCTTAACTAAACGAAATAAATTCAAAACAGCGATAGACAGCTGTTACTTTTCATAATATTTTTCAATGTGATTTTAGGTTATCAATTAGTTTTATATTAATTTTTTAAACATATAAAATAGTTTAATATTTAATTTTACTACAATTTAATTGTTGGAGCATGCCGTGGTTGTCTTTACACATGACTGCATTTATATATAATGTATCACGATACCACTACTTTTAATATATTTACTAGTGTATAGTCACGTTGACGACCCTAAAATAAATAAACTTAAAATGTTGGTTATAGGAAAATGTTAGCATTTGTATTGAATAAAGGTGCGCATATTACTATTGCGTTAGGATTTGATAACTATTCGAAAAACTCGAATACTATGCCCTAGTCGCGATTTAATGGTAACACATATGAATTTAAATTACCTCATGCTCTGCGATAACTCTCTTTACCTATTATCAGAACGGATCGTGGGATATCCTGTCAAGTTAAATTGACTATGGAAATAAAACTAGATATAATTTACAATTTTTTTATTTAAGATAAATTAATTATTAGGTTTACTAACATTACTTAAACAATTATAATATATCAGCCAAAATAACCAAAAATTTCGTTCGAGTTATTTCTTTATTTACTATCTGTATATTACACAAAATATATTTTAATTGTGTACTACACAGTACAGTAAACCATAAATAAATTAGTAATGCTGAAACTAAACTACACGCAGTTGTTTTTTAGTACGTCAGCTGTGAGCTTGAGCTGTGATTTAAAGTAACTATTGGTAAATTAGTAGAAAAGTTGCTCCGTTATAAAACGTAGACTTTTATAACAAAGAATTGTTGGTAACCCTATTAATAAACTAGATGTACCCGCGATTTCTTCTGCGTGCAACCTTATGTAAAAAAAAACAATTCGCGTCGTTATTACAATAACTTTTGATAGACCAAACCGATTTCAACTAACCAAAAACTAAATATTACTCGGGTATATGCTTTATGATTTGGTCGGTGCAGTTTTGTCGTGAACATAGTATAGAGTTCATAATAACATAATATTGTGTTATACATATATTTAAAAGATATAAATACAATTTTAAACGTTTTTTAACCCTTTAATGTGTGGGTGAATGAAACCATAAGTATATTCTTACTGAAAATGTCTTCGTACTATAAAACGTATTAAATTGTTTCATAGTGTTAATTGTTAGAATTCTTGAGGCACTGTGACTCGTCCACAGTTCCAGCTGAAATAAATCCTCAGTACCTCGCGCGACACTTCACTGACTTATTTACAGCAATGAGCAGAACATTTAACAAAAATCGGTCATTCAGTTAGATAAATTATGTTATAATTGTATATGGATGTGTTTACGTATAAATATATTTATGTACCCAGTTTCCTTTTTTTTTCACATATATATATACTATTGTGTATCGCCATGTTCTGTAATTAAACAAATTACTTTTTTCTTTTCGTACATACAAAAACATATGCAATGTAAGAAGTTTTTACATCGATGTAAATGTAATTAATATATAGATTAAAAGCATCGTTTGAAAACCGTGATTTATTACACAATTAATTAATTGTCTTATAAATCACAGTTTTCAAACTATACTTTTAATCTGATATTGAGACAAAATTACTAGCGGTAGCCAGGCGGCTTTATAAGTAAGTTGTCGATGGAAAGGTAATTAATGGTGGTAGAGCCACGCTGAAACTATTACTGGTTTCACCATGAATGGGTCGGCTCGTCCGGGGTAGTACCACCCGACCCATAGAAAACCAACTTGAAGTAACAGTGCTTGCATTGTTGCGTTTCCTTCGGTCATTGAGAGCGCCGGAGGCCCGCCTCCCCTCCCCTCTTCTCCTCTCCTCTCCCTCCCCTAATCCCTTCCCCCAAAGGGTGGCAACGCACTTGCGACTCTTCTGGTGTTGTTAGTGTCCATGGACGGTAGTGATCACTTAACAGCAGTTGACCCACCTGTCCGTTTGCCACTTATGACATAAAAAAAAATTGATACTGAAACAAAATTATCAGTGGTTATCAGGAGGCTTTATGAGTAAGTTAAACTTCGTATCAAAGTAGGTGCATAGCTACCGGCGTATTAGCTGTATCTATACCAGGCCCCCGAACTACAACGGGCCGAACTTGTGGCACGAGTTATTCCTAACCTCAAATTGTCCCTAGATGATAGTGTATCCTAGATCACAGGTCGTGAATAATCATCATCAGCCTTTAAGAGACCCACTGCAGGGCCAGAGGCCTCTTCTCGAAGGAAGGTCGTGAATAGTGCTATATAGATAGATTTCCCCCAGAACTTTTGATATAGGGTCCGTACAAAATAACGTTACTGTACTCAAACCTTAGTTATTGAAAAGTGAAACCGTGAAATGAGGTTACCTAAATTATACTATACATTCGAGGCGTCAGTTTCGACAAAGTTATGTAATATATGTAGCATATATGTCCTTAATGGTATATATCTGCTAAAATAATATTTTCTATTACACTTTAATGTATGTGATATGTGATATGCACTGATTATTATACAATATTTATAGAAAATAGAAAAAAAAATCTAATGACTAGGTGATATATATTTTTATTTAGTTTCTATACATTAATACTAGTGGTTTTCGATTAAATAGATAGTATTTGTCTATCGTAAATATGCTTGTATACTATTCAGAACAGACAAGTTGAAAATCTGTCGCCAAACGCGTGTTCCAGCAACTGCACCTGAGAATTAGTTACCAGTGTCACCATTTTAAGCAAGATCGTCATTTACTATAAGATTCTTTATACTTTATTAGTTTTTAAGTCTCACCACAGTTTAAACGTCAATGTAATCCATAATGGCAAATACGATAAATCTAGCCGGACTAGTTGCCCAAGTGCAATTGCTGGAACACTATGGGGGTACTATTTATTAAACGAGCATGCTTATTTGCGATAATGAGTACTTACGGTACACCTAAAAAGTACAATCGAATGCTAAAGCGACGAAGGTATCGGTTCGTTTTCCGCTTTCCAAACTTTTATCAACTCCTCGTGGTCACCGTAACCATGAGAAGCGATCAGATTCCGATATACTTCTCTATTATATTTCTTCTTGTAGAAATGGAACTGCGGACAATGGAGCGGTACAATACCGACCTTTTTCGACACTATACCGAGATAAATATCATCGAAACGAAAATGTTTCACGAACAAACTGGCCACGTAAAGCAGCTTCATCGCTTTATTCGACACGACGTAAGCGCCAGCTGTTACGTAAGTCGGCCATTTATTCCACGGGTACTCTTCCAAAGTTACCCGCCATTTGCTTGTATGAAAACGCTGCGGTGCCGATTTGAACACGTAACCGGCAAATATCACCCCGTCCTTGTCTAACACACGCCCTACCGTATCTTCTATCTCGTTAACTGTCACATTGACATACGTCATACTGTCGACATAACCTAAGAGATTCCTAACAGATATGTACATATCGTCGTCCGTGAACAAGTAATAATCCGCATCGGGACAGTGCTCGTAGAGCCAACGGAACGACATCATTGTTTTTATTGTATTATTATAATAATTATCACGGAAATCCATCTGTATTATATCCCTAAATTCGACCATCTCTTTGTCGATACGCCTTTGTAACTTCGTTTTTGCTGATCCGTCGACACCTAAGAAAAATAGTGTTTTTATATTTCTTCCATCGATTTTACCGCGTCCATAGGTCTTCCTTATCGCGTCTCTGTGACCAAAATTCCCCATCGCGGATTTAATGGCTATGAAAAGATCGATTTTATTCACCACCGAACACGCACCAGAATTACTCAGGAACCTATACGGGTAATAATTAATGGGGTCAACGTTTGGCTTCCCTCCGGAAATAACATCTCGTACTAGAGGTTTTATGTCGACATTAAGCGGGTAATCGAAGTCATCATCGAAGCTTCTAGAACGAACGTAATCACTAACACCAAAGAAGTAATAAACGTACACTAATAATATACACGCACACACAACGTATTTGTACTTTCTGAGCCTCATTCTATAATGTTCATTTGATTTCTTCAGAGATCCCAATTTTGTACGTCCCTGAAAAAATAAACACAATATTACATGTTACTTTTTATCTATTCTGTATACTGCAACATCATCTAGATATGAAAAACCTAAGTATTTCAGATTTATTTCTAAATTTATTCAACATCATCTAGATATGAAAAAAAAAACTAAGTATTTCAGATTTATTTCTAAATTTATTTAACTAAATAATGTGAATTGTTATGAAATCGAGTTTCTTTTTTTCTTTTTTAAGAAAAAAGTAACGAACAAGGCATGCAACGGAGTTTTTGGCGGGATCTTGGAATGACATAACATGTAATAAGTAACTTGACATAGGACTGCAGTGTTATTTGAATCAGTGCCAATTCTACGTCCAACGGCTTGCGAGCCCGATTTTTTTTTGGAACTATTCTTCGAGATTACTGCTGCTATTCTTAACAGCTATATATGACTGACAACATAATAATATTACAACTTTCTTGTGATCATTTCAGTGTTTTAACAAAATGGTGGCCACCATGTTAGAACTTCCCAGGGAGTGTTTATGGCATCTCAGAATTCATGCAAAGTGGTATATTTCCCATCCACTTTACTTATGCACATGTTATGAAATCGAGTTTCTTTTCTTTTTTTTTAAGAAAAAAGTAACAAACAAGGCATGCAACGGAGTTTTTGGCGGGATCGTGGACGTCATAACATGTAATAAGTAACTTGACATAGGACTGCAGTATTATTTGAATCAGTGCCAATTTTACGTCCAATGGCTTGCGAGCCGTATTATTTGTTTTTTTTTTTAACTAATCTTCGAGATTACAGCTGCTATTCTCGAGTAGCGTTACTTTCTTTCTTGTGATCATTTCAATGTTCTAACAAAATGGGGGCCCCTTGTTAGAACTTTCCAGGGAGTGCTTATGGCATCTCAGAATTCATGCAGCGTATATTTCCCATCCACTTTACTTGTGCAAAATAACCGAACTATATGAACAGACAGAAAATTTACTCAAAGTACTCTATTAACATTCCAAAAATTAAACATATCTATCATACGAGCACAGACACGTACACTCACTCACTTTTTACACTCGCACTCATCACAACTACACACACCCTCTCTAACACTTTTATTGACATACACACACACTTATTAAGTTATTATATATTTTTGTTTCTTCTTTGTTTACTTTAATTCTCTTAAAATGTAATTTCCTCTAAATGATGTCAAGTCAATACACACCACCAACAATTAAAGGCAATTTGTAAACAGGCATTAGGCTTCCATGAGACAGGCATTGCCTAATTTGTTACCATAATAGTTAAGGCTATGTAAAAGGTTCCAGAAAATAAAGATATTTGTGTATTACGTAAAACACCACCAATATTACAAGATATAGAGTCAAATAACACATTATTATGATTGAGATATAAAGTTTACTACATGAAAGTCTAAAATCTAGCCAAAAATCTCCAATTATATTTTCAACAATTTTTGGTAAGAGATATGAAAATAATTTTAAAAAATGCACTTTATTATGTATATTTTATGAGTTCTGTAATATTTTTGTTAATACACCGACTACACATCTTTGTTATGGTCGCAAGACTCACCGTCTACAAGGACGTGTCCACGGTGGAACTGATGGAGACGGGAGGCAGGTAGTGGCTGCGGATTTGGGAATGAAGCCGCGCTACCTCATTATCAAGGCTCTCCATATCTCGGACCAGTTGGGTGAACTGGACGATACCTGAAATTGTTTTCCGTCTTTCAAGTTTTATTTCATGCGCGCGTTGGTGTAAAAAAAATGTCGTAATTCATAAGTACTGCCGACAGAAAACTCAAAATCAAAGGATGTTAAACTACGTTCTCTTTGGAATTTTTAATGTAATCATAGTCTGAATTATTTAAATTTCATAATTTGTACATTGAAATTATTAATATTAGTCTATTATTCACATCTATCGGCTCTCCGAATTATAAATAAATACTTTTTTATACAGTCTATTAATTCATGAAACATATGGGGGTGCACAATCAAAATACAAAATATCAATATTAAATGCACACAGGGTGTTGCACTACGCGTCGCTAGTCTAACGCAAGCTGCGCAATCGCACTACTATCGGTCATGCTTACTAGCGTGTCATGACGCGAAATTATAAATATATCTCACGCCAAAAAATATAGAATAGAAGTTTTTACTTCAAAGATTAGCAATCAAATGTTTTTCATCGCATGCGGTGTGGAAACTATTGATGATAGAACAAAAAATGTTCAACAATATTAAGGAACATATCAATATCTATAAAAAAAAATGATAATTAAAAAAACCACCACCACCTACAGAGTCCAATCTAAACCTTTCTCGTATCCACTGGAACATGCACACAAAATTTCATCAGAATCGGTCCAGCCGTTTAGGAGTTCAGTGATATACACACGTACAGAAGAAATTGATATATAAAGAAGATATAAATATAATAGTTTTTCATATTTAAACAAGGTTGCAATCATGATCAATCCATGTCAAAGAAATCTTTATAACTTATTGAAGCGTAGTTACCAGGATAAAAGATATTACAGATATACTGTTTTCTTTTCCATGGGTTAATTTTAGATTTTAAAAATGAATCCTTCTTTCATTTTCATTTATTCTTGTTCTATTTTTTTTCCTTTGTTATAAACATCAATATTTAAGTTGTATTGATGTGATAAAGCGATTTAGGTTTCCAGTCTGATATGCTTCCGTCTTATTGTTATTATTATATTATTCATCGGATTACTGACTGTTCCATTAGTAGGTGGTAGAGCCTCGTTGAAGCTACTTTGGTTTCAGCATGAATGGGTTGGCTCGCCCGGGGTAGTACCACCCGACCCACAGAACACCGACGTGAAGTAACAGTACTTGCATTGTTACATTTCGTTCGGTCAGTGAGAGCACCGGATACCCAACTCCCCTCATCCCACTACCCCACACCTCCTTCTCCCAAACACAAGCTGGCAATGCACTTGCAACTCTTCTGGTGTTGCAAGTGTCTATGGACGGTGGTGATCACTTAACATCAGATGACCCACCTACACAATCTATACATATAAAAAGAATGTAAATCTGACGTCTCTGTAACTATTAGATTATTGTAAAAATAAAAATGATGCAGGTGCCTAGGAAAAAGCAATAAAATACATTTCAATAATTTATAGAAATGTCTATCTGTCTGTTTGTTTGAAAACGCATCACGGCTAATGTACCTTGTTCATGATAAAACCTTTTCAAGAAAATCATGAGGCATATCTTCAAGCAATATTTAGTTTTTGTTTCATTAAAATCGGTCCACTCTATCTAAAGTTATTGTAATTTTAATGACGACGCGACTTAAGTACGAGAGAAAAGTAGATAAGTAAATGAACTTGATATATTGACATGACTTTATTAATCACTGTTTTCTTACAATAAGGTTTCACGCCAACAAAGTCGCGGGCACAGCTAGTTGTAAATAAATAAACATTCATTATCATTTTCATCATCTGCTCCTAACCGTTGTCGGTTACAACGACCGCTAAGAAACAATAACTTAACAGTCTATTTCTATACCCTTTTGTGTACACGTACATATATGGCTGGCATATCCTACGTTCGCGGTAAACGTACTTTCATACTTGGTACAGGTCAACACACCGTTATTATTATATAACCATAGTTATATTGTCTCCTCTCCCTCCCCTAATCCCTTCCCCCAAAGGGTGGCAACGCACTTGCGACTCTTCTGGTGTTGTTAGTGTCCATGGACGGTAGTGATCACTTAACAGCAGTTTACCCACCTGTCCGTTTGCAAATTATGACATAAAAAAATATTACATAACTTTGTCGAAACTGACGCCTCGAATGTATAGTATAATTTAGGTAACCTCATTTCACGGTTTCACTTTTCAATAACTAAGGTTTGAGTACAGTAACGTTATTTTGTACGGACCCTATATCAAAAGTTCTGGGGGAAATCTATCTATATAGCACTATTCACGACCTTCCTTCGAGAAGAGGCCTCTGGCCCTGCAGTGGGTCTCTTAAAGGCTGATGATGATTATTCACGACCTGTGATTCGAAGGAAGGTCGTGAATAGTGCTATATAGATAGATTTCCCCCAGAACTTTTGATATAGGGTCCGTACAAAATAACGTTACTGTACTCAAACCTTAGTTATTGAAAAGTGAAACCGTGAAATGAGGTTACCTAAATTATACTATACATTCGAGGCGTCAGTTTCGACAAAGTTATGTAATATATGTAGCATATATGTCCTTAATGGTATATATCTGCTAAAATAATATTTTCTATTACACTTTAATGTATGTGATATGTGATATGCACTGATTATTATACAATATTTATAGAAAATAGAAAAAAAAATCTAATGACTAGGTGATATATATTTTTATTTAGTTTCTATACATTAATACTAGTGGTTTTCGATTAAATAGATAGTATTTGTCTATCGTAAATATGCTTGTATACTATTCAGAACAGACAAGTTGAAAATCTGTCGCCAAACGCGTGTTCCAGCAACTGCACCTGAGAATTAGTTACCAGTGTCACCATTTTAAGCAAGATCGTCATTTACTATAAGATTCTTTATACTTTATTAGTTTTTAAGTCTCACCACAGTTTAAACGTCAATGTAATCCATAATGGCAAATACGATAAATCTAGCCGGACTAGTTGCCCAAGTGCAATTGCTGGAACACTATGGGGGTACTATTTATTAAACGAGCATGCTTATTTGCGATAATGAGTACTTACGGTACACCTAAAAAGTACAATCGAATGCTAAAGCGACGAAGGTATCGGTTCGTTTTCCGCTTTCCAAACTTTTATCAACTCCTCGTGGTCACCGTAACCATGAGAAGCGATCAGATTCCGATATACTTCTCTATTATATTTCTTCTTGTAGAAATGGAACTGCGGACAATGGAGCGGTACAATACCGACCTTTTTCGACACTATACCGAGATAAATATCATCGAAACGAAAATGTTTCACGAACAAACTGGCCACGTAAAGCAGCTTCATCGCTTTATTCGACACGACGTAAGCGCCAGCCGTTACGTACGTCGGCCATTTATTCCACGGGTACTCTTCCAAAGTTACCCGCCATTTGCTTGTATGAAAACGCTGCGGTGCCGATTTGAACACGTAACCGGCAAATATCACCCCGTCCTTGTCTAACACACGCCCTACCGTATCTTCTATCTCGTTGACTGTCACATTGACATACGTCAAACCGTCGACATAACCTAAGAGATTCCTAACAGATATGTACATATCGTCGTCCGTGAACAAGTAATAATCCGCATCGGGACAGTGCTCGTAGAGCCAACGGAACGACATCATTGTTTTTATTGTATTATTATAATAATTATCACGGAAATCCATCTGTATTATATCCCTAAATTCGACCATCTCTTTGTCGATACGCCTTTGTAACTTCGTTTTTGCTGATCCGTCGACACCTAAGAAAAATAGTGTTTTTATATTTCTTCCATCGATTTTACCGCGTCCATAGGTCTTCCTTATCGCGTCTCTGTGACCAAAATTCCCCATCGCGGATTTAATGGCTATGAAAAGATCGATTTTATTCACCACCGAACACGCACCAGAATTACTCAGGAACCTATACGGGTAATAATTAATGGGGTCAACGTTTGGCTTCCCTCCGGAAATAACATCTCGTACTAGAGGTTTTATGTCGACATTAAGCGGGTAATCGAAGTCATCATCGAAGCTTCTAGAACGAACGTAATCACTAACACCAAAGAAGTAATAAACGTACACTAATAATATACACGCACACACAACGTATTTGTACTTTCTGAGCCTCATTCTATAATGTTCATTTGATTTCTTCAGAGATCCCAATTTTGTACGTCCCTGAAAAAATAAACACAATATTACATGTTACTTTTTATCTATTCTGTATACTGCAACATCATCTAGATATGAAAAACCTAAGTATTTCAGATTTATTTCTAAATTTATTTAACTAAAGAATGTGAATTGTTATGAAATCGAGTTTCTTTTTTTCTTTTTTAAGAAAAAAGTAACGAACAAGGCATGCAACGGAGTTTTTGGCGGGATCTTGGAATGACATAACATGTAATAAGTAACTTGACATAGGACTGCAGTGTTATTTGAATCAGTGCCAATTCTACGTCCAACGGCTTGCGAGCCCGATTTTTTTTTGGAACTATTCTTCGAGATTACTGCTGCTATTCTTAACAGCTATATATGACTGACAACATAATAATATTACAACTTTCTTGTGATCATTTCAGTGTTTTAACAAAATGGTGGCCACCATGTTAGAACTTCCCAGGGAGTGTTTATGGCATCTCAGAATTCATGCAAAGTGGTATATTTCCCATCCACTTTACTTATGCACAATAACTGAACTATATGAACAGAAAATTTACGCAAAATACCCTATTAACATTCCAAAAATTAAACATATCTATCATACGAGCACAGACACGTACACTCACTCACTTTTTACACTCACACTCATCACAACTACACACACCCTCTCTAACACTTTTATTAACATACACACACACTTATTAAGTTATTATATATTTTTTGTTTCTTCTTTGTTTACTTTAATTCTCTTAAAATGTAATTTCCTCTAAATGATGTCAAGTCAATACACACCACCAACAATTAAAGGCAATTTGTAATCAGGCATTAGGCTTCCATGAGACAGGCATTGCCTAATTTGGTACCATAATAGTTAAGGCTATGTAAAAGGTTCCAGAAAATAAAGATATTTGTGTATTACGTAAAACACCACCAATATTACAAGATATAGAGTCAAATAACACAATATTATGATTGAGATATAAAGTTTACTACATGAAAGTCTAAAATCTAGCCAAAAATCTCCAATTATATTTTCAACAATTTTTGGTAAGAGATATGAAAATAATTTTAAAAAATGCACTTTATTATGTATATTTTATGAGTTCTGTAATATTTTTGTTAATACACCGACTACACGTCTTTGTTATGGTCGCAAAACTCACCGTCAAATGAAATATCATCATGCTTCTCCACATTTGGTAAACAGAAACGATGAATATTTATTTATTTATTTATACATTATGCGTTAAATACGCAATGGCGGACTTAATGCCGAAGGCATTCTCTACCAACCAACCATTAGGTATCACCAGAGATAAATATTGGTAGGTTTAAAAGGAGAAGTTTTTATAAAATTATGTAAAACTGGCGGGCCCGGCAAACGTTGTCCCGTCCTGATTGTAAAAAAAACCTTGACAAATTATATAGTAAAACGCTCCTCATTAATTACTTTATCCACTGGTGAATACCGCATAAAAATCCATTTAATAGTTTTTGAGTTTATCGCGAACAGACAGACAGACAGACGCGGTTGGGAACTTTATTTTATACTATGTAATGATATTACATTAAATACATTAAAAATATTAATTCCGAATAATAGTTATATTCTTTTCTATACAGTATATTAGTTTATCTAACACACTAGCCGACCCGTGCCCACTTCGTTGGGCGGTAATAGGCATTATCAAGCTACAAATTTTCTCTAGAACTCAATCATATATCTCTAATAGTTAAGGCAGCGTTCGTATGAAACGTTTTCGTTCGACGATTTTTTCTCCGACTCCTCAGATATTACCCCCTACAACCTCACAAACTTTACCTCTTTATAATATTAGTATACATAATTGGTTAATTGCTTCTGCCCGCGACTTCGTACGCGTAGCAGAGTTATTTTGGGAGAGCCGATAGATGTGAATAATAGACTAATATTAATAATTTCAATGTACAAATTATGAAATTTAAATAATTCAGACTATGATTACATTAAAAATTCCCTATTATTCACATCTATCGGCTCTCCGAATTATAAATAAATACTTTTTTATACAGTCTATTAATTCATGAAACATATGGGGGTGCACAATCAAAATACAAAATATCAATATTAAATGCACACAGGGTGTTGCACTACGCGTCGCTAGTCTAACGCAAGCTGCGCAATCGCACTACTATCGGTCATGCTTACTAGCGTGTCATGACGCGAAATTATAAATATATCTCACGCCAAAAAATATAGAATAGAAGTTTTTACTTCAAAGATTAGCAATCAAATGTTTTTCATCGCATGCGGTGTGGAAACTATTGATGATAGAACAAAAAATGTTCAACAATATTAAGGAACATATCAATATCTATAAAAAAAAATGATAATTAAAAAAACCACCACCACCTACAGAGTCCAATCTAAACCTTTCTCGTATCCACTGGAACATGCACACAAAATTTCATCAGAATCGGTCCAGCCGTTTAGGAGTTCAGTGATATACACACGTACAGAAGAAATTGATATATAAAGAAGATATAAATATAATAGTTTTTCATATTTAAACAAGGTTGCAATCATGATCAATCCATGTCAAAGAAATCTTTATAACTTATTGAAGCGTAGTTACCAGGATAAAAGATATTACAGATATACTGTTTTCTTTTCCATGGGTTAATTTTAGATTTTAAAAATGAATCCTTCTTTCATTTTCATTTATTCTTGTTCTATTTTTTTTCCTTTGTTATAAACATCAATATTTAAGTTGTATTGATGTGATAAAGCGATTTAGGTTTCCAGTCTGATATGCTTCCGTCTTATTGTTATTATTATATTATTCATCGGATTACTGACTGTTCCATTAGTAGGTGGTAGAGCCTCGTTGAAGCTACTTTGGTTTCAGCATGAATGGGTTGGCTCGCCCGGGGTAGTACCACCCGACCCACAGAACACCGACGTGAAGTAACAGTACTTGCATTGTTACATTTCGTTCGGTCAGTGAGAGCACCGGATACCCAACTCCCCTCATCCCACTACCCCACACCTCCTTCTCCCAAACACAAGCTGGCAATGCACTTGCAACTCTTCTGGTGTTGCAAGTGTCTATGGACGGTGGTGATCACTTAACATCAGATGACCCACCTACACAATCTATACATATAAAAAGAATGTAAATCTGACGTCTCTGTAACTATTAGATTATTGTAAAAATAAAAATGATGCAGGTGCCTAGGAAAAAGCAATAAAATACATTTCAATAATTTATAGAAATGTCTATCTGTCTGTTTGTTTGAAAACGCATCACGGCTAATGTACCTTGTTCATGATAAAACCTTTTCAAGAAAATCATGAGGCATATCTTCAAGCAATATTTAGTTTTTGTTTCATTAAAATCGGTCCACTCTATCTAAAGTTATTGTAATTTTAATGACGACGCGACTTAAGTACGAGAGAAAAGTAGATAAGTAAATGAACTTGATATATTGACATGACTTTATTAATCACTGTTTTCTTACAATAAGGTTTCACGCCAACAAAGTCGCGGGCACAGCTAGTTGTAAATAAATAAACATTCATTATCATTTTCATCATCTGCTCCTAACCGTTGTCGGTTACAACGACCGCTAAGAAACAATAACTTAACAGTCTATTTCTATACCCTTTTGTGTACACGTACATATATGGCTGGCATATCCTACGTTCGCGGTAAACGTACTTTCATACTTGGTACAGGTCAACACACCGTTATTATTATATAACCATAGTTATATTGTATAACCATAATCTCATAAGCTCAATAAGAACTAATGATTACCTTCTCTCGAGTTACTGAATCCGTGACGTTTGATCGTTTCCATTTCGATCTGAACCACCATAGGAAATACAATCTGCATCATTTTAAGCATCTCGTTGCCGGCGGCTTCCTTCGCCTCGTCCAGTTTAGAAGAATAGTCTGGAGACTCCAGGGCGTCGATCACCTCGTTCAATATCTGTCTCATCTGATCCACTGTCATGTTTTGATGTGACGCCATGGTGGGGATTCTTGATACCTGAAATTTTATACAGTAACTAGAATTAAAAAGTTAAACTATTTCTATAACGATATTATAACTTTGTTTCGTATTAAACTCTTGACTGTATTACGCGCAAGCTCAAACTGAAGGTTATATTCAGAGCAGTCAAAAAGATTGGCGAGGACCGTACCATGCCCACTGCGGGTTTATATAATATTTGCGACTGTTCTTCATAAGGAAACTATAGTCACATTATTTTTATATTGATTTGCTTCTTATTCCATCCTACACAAAATAATCAATTCCAAATGGGACACATCAGAGTTGTTAAGCCAACTATCAATAATCACAAGAGTCAGCCGAAATCAAAATATCATCCAAGTTCCACATTGTTCAAATAATGTTTCTTACTATAAACCATTATACCGAATGTGTAGAGCATAGAATAATAACGCAAGGGATTTGGATATATTTTACGGAAATGCAAGCAAGAATTTAAATGGTAACAGTATTTAGAAAGAAAGAAAGAAAGAAAAAACATTTATTTGCAACACACATAAGTAAATATGAAAACGCGTACAAATCACAAGTGTCAGCCGAAATAAAAATATCTTCCAAGTTCCACGTTGTTCAAATAATGTTTCTTACTATAAACCATTATACCGAAAGTGTAGAGCATAGAATAATAACGTAAGGGATTTAAGAAAAAACATACATATAAACAATGAAAAATACAAATTGATGGTTACGTGTGTGTGTGTGTGTAGCAAATGGGCCACGAGTCAGCGTGTGTGCTGTTGGAGGTTAGTCCTTCAGCACTGATTTTCACTCAGGACCCAGAGTGTTATGTGTGCACAGAGAGATGGTGTGCATATTAAATGTTATGTAGTGTTTCGTGTAGTGAAGTTATATAAGCTTGGAAAAAAAGAATGGTAATAGAAGTTTAATATGAAATATGAGATAATAAGTACATATAAATTAATAATAGGGAACAATGAATATATAAATACAGACACACATACATATATACATACATACATATAAATAAAAATAGAAAGGCGTTGAATAACAGGCTAAGTTATTTGCATTGAAAGTAGAAAAGTTTTTAAATTTGAGCGAATTTAATTGTTTTGTATTTAGTAACCAGCATAGTCTTTTACTTTTCGTTTTTTTAATTCCTATAATTTTGTATAATGTATTTAGTAACCATCTTTTTATTGTTATTTTTAATCATTTCTATGTTTTTTTTAAACATTGTGTCAAACATTAATAGAACAAATTTAGTTCTGTAATAAATTAATGTGCATTTTGTGTAACTTTTTTTTTGTTACATAGTCTGAATAAATAAAATAAATTGAAATTTATTAAGTTCTTGCCGAGCCGGCAACGCGTTGCTGTGGCTCAGTTATAACACGTTGAATTAAAATATAAATACCAACTTTCATGAAGATTGGTTCAGTAGTTTTGGACTTTATTGTGGACAAACATCATGCTACTGGATTTTTATATATTAAGAGTACGAGAGAAAAGTAGATAAGTAAATGAACTTGATATATTGACATGACTTTATTAATCACTGTTTTCTTACAATAAGGTTTCACGCCAACAAAGTCGCGGGCACAGCTAGTTGTAAATAAATAAACATTCATTATCATTTTCATCATCTGCTCCTAACCGTTGTTGGTTGTAACGACCGCGAAGAAACAATAACTTGACAGTCTATTTCTACACCCTTTTGTGTACACGTACATATATGGCTGGCATATCCTGTGTTCGCGGTAAACGTACGTTCATATTTGGGACAGGTCAACACACCGTTATTATTATATAACCATAGTTATATTGTATAACCATAACTCATAAGCTCAATAATGAACTAATGATTACCTTCTCTCGAGTTACTGAATCCGTGACGTTTGATCGTTTCCATTTCGATCTGCACCACCATAGGAAATACAATCTGCATCATTTTAAGCATCTCGTTGCCGGCGGCTTCCTTCGCCTCGTCCAGTTTAGAAGAATAGTCTGGAGACTCCAGGGCGTCGATCACCTCGTTCAATATCTGTCTCATCTGATCCACTGTCATGTTTTGATGTGACGCCATGGTGGGGATTCTTGATACCTGAAATGTTATACAGTAACTAGTTAACACGGCGTTGCGTAACTAAAATGATAAACTATTTCTATAACCATATTATCACTTTGTTTTGTATTAAATTCGTAACTGTATTACGCGCAAGCTCAAACTGAAGGCTATATGCAGAGCAGTCAAAAAGATTGGCGAGGACCGTACCTTGCCCACTGCGGGTTTATATAATATTTGCGACTGTTCTTCATAAGGAAACTATAGTCACATTATTTTTATATTGATTTGCTTCTTATTCCATCCTACACAAAATAATCAATTCCAAATGGGACACATCAGAGTTGTTAAGCCAACTATCAATAATCACAAGAGTCAGCCGAAATCAAAATATCATCCAAGTTCCACATTGTTCAAATAATGTTTCTTACTATAAACCATTATACCGAATGTGTAGAGCATAGAATAATAACGCAAGGGATTTGGATATATTTTACGGAAATGCAAGCAAGAATTTAAATGGTAACAGTATTTAGAAAGAAAGAAAGAAAGAAAAAACATTTATTTGCAACACACATAAGTAAATATGAAAACGCGTACAATTAAAAAAAAAGAAAAAACATACATATAAACAATGAAAAATACAAATTGATGGTTACGTGTGTGTGTGTGTGTAGCAAATGGGCCACGAGTCAGCGTGTGTGCTGTTGGAGGTTAGTCCTTCAGCACTGATTTTCACTCAGGACCCAGAGTGTTATGTGTGCACAGAGAGATGGTGTGCATATTAAATGTTATGTAGTGTTTCGTGTAGTGAAGTTATATAAGCTTGGAAAAAAAGAATGGTAATAGAAGTTTAATATGAAATATGAGATAATAAGTACATATAAATTAATAATAGGGAACAATGAATATATAAATACAGACACACATACATATATACATACATACATATAAATAAAAATAGAAAGTCGTAGAATAACAGGCTAAGTTATTTGCATTGAAAGTAGAAAAGTTTTTAAATTTGAGCGAATTTAATTGTTTTGTATTTAGTAACCAGCATAGTCTTTTACTTTTCGTTTTTTTAATTCCTATAATTTTGTATAATGTATTTAGTAACCATCTTTTTATTGTTATTTTTAATCATTTCTATGTTTTTTTTAAACATTGTGTCAAACATTAATAGAACAACAAATTTAGTTCTGTAATAAATTAATGTGCATTTTGTGTAACTTTTTTTTTGTTATATAGTCTGAATAAATAAAATAAATTGAAATTTATTAAGTTCTTGCCGAGCCGGCAACGCGTTGCTGTGGCTCAGTTATAACACGTTGAATTAAAATATAAATACCAACTTTCATGAAGATTGGTTCAGTAGTTTTGGACTTTATTGTGGACAAACATCATGCTACTGGATTTTTATATATTAGATGGTGTGCATATTAAATGTTATGTAGTGTTTCGTGTAGTGAAGTTATATAAGCTTGGAAAAAAAGAATGGTAATAGAAGTTTAATATGAAATATGAGATAATAAGTACATATAAATTAATAATAGGGAACAATGAATATATAAATACAGACACACATACATATATACATACATACATATAAATAAAAATAGAAAGTCGTTGAATAACAGGCTAAGTTATTTGCATTGAAAGTAGAAAAGTTTTTAAATTTGAGCGAATTTAATTGTTTTGTATTTAGTAACCAGCATAGTCTTTTACTTTTCGTTTTTTTAATTCCTATAATTTTGTATAATGTATTTAGTAACCATCTTTTTATTGTTATTTTTAATCATTTCTATGTTTTTTTTAAACATTGTGTCAAACATTAATAGAACAACAAATTTAGTTCTGTAATAAATTAATGTGCATTTTGTGTAACTTTTTTTTTGTTATATAGTCTGAATAAATAAAATAAATTGAAATTTATTAAGTTCTTGCCGAGCCGGCAACGCGTTGCTGTGGCTCAGTTATAACACGTTGAATTAAAATATAAATACCAACTTTCATGAAGATTGGTTCAGTAGTTTTGGACTTTATTGTGGACAAACATCATGCTACTGGATTTTTATATATTAAGATAACATTAGGCTGGCACAGTGGTGGCTCTGCTTGATAGAAAGCCCAGTAAAGCCCAAAAACTTCTTTTATGTCATGTCATGCGGATGTCCCGGATACTAGCCTACGCAAGATGGGAGATACTATGACAGGTTTGGTTTCAGTATATAAGTATGTTATTATAGATGATCTATGATGGCCATGATTCATTCGGACATAAATACCATTTCCTCATATAAAGAATCACCCTGTAAATTCGTTAGCTAGACGTTGAATTTATCATTGATCAATATCAATCTATAGTTCTGTTTGTAGATTTTTTTTGTTTTTTAATGATAATAATTACTGATCACCAATACGGCATTATGTAATTCTGACATTGAATGAGTATAAAAATTATTAATATTATTAGTTAAAATTTCGACATGAATATAAAAAAAAATTAACATATTTGTTCGATCTTAACTGGTTTTATACCTGGAAAATGTATACCCTCATAATAAATGATTTAATTTATAATAATCTTACTAATTCAGAAAAAAAAATCTAAAAATTAGGTATTAGTTGTGTAAACCATAAAATATATATATAAAAAAAATAAAGGTGAAAATAGATATTAATAAAACTATTTAAATAAAATATCCTACAAGTGAATTTTACATGATTCCAAAATTATAAGTACAAGAACTGTAAATAATACATAGATAAATGTAAAATGAAAAAAAAATCATTCCATTTTAATCCAGTATATATCATATGATTCCAAAATTGATAACATTTTCAAATTATCAGTAATAATTTTAGGGTTCATAAAGTATACTCAATATTTGATAAAAATGATATAACAAAAGGAAAATATTGATCATATAAAAAAGCGGGCGACTATGTATTACTCCAATTAGCTTTTTGGACACAATAACAATGGTTATTTCATTATTATTTTTAGCACTTAAATTAATATTAACTGCCTGTTTCCTGTTAGCAAGTACTTCAAACAACACAAATCGTGTAGTCTTGTGGTTTTTCAATATATAGAACATAACATTATATGGTAACTAACGGTAATCTATTTTTTATTATTATTAAACATAAACTTATTATGTGAATTGTATTTGTTTATGAGGTAATTATTATTACAAGAATATGTTAAATCCATCCATGTTTATATACCTTAAGATGATCCAATGTAGTAACTAAGTTATTATCAAGTTATTAAACACTAGCTTCTGAATGCGGCTTTGCTCGTATAAATGTAAATTTCAACTCAAGAGTACAATTTTATTTTTCTGATATAGATATATCAGAAAATTTTTTTGTTATCCACTGTCATGTTTTGATGTGACGCCATGGTGGGGATTCTTGATACCTGAAATGTTATACAGTAACTAGTTAACACGGCGTTGCGTAACTAAAATGATAAACTATTTCTATAACCATATTATCACTTTGTTTTGTATTAAATTCGTAACTGTATTACGCGCAAGCTCAAACTGAAGGCTATATGCAGAGCAGTCAAAAAGATTGGCGAGGACCGTACCTTGCCCACTGCGGGTTTATATAATATTTGCGACTGTTCTTCATAAGGAAACTATAGTCACATTATTTTTATATTGATTTGCTTCTTATTCCATCCTACACAAAATAATCAATTCCAAATGGGACACATCAGAGTTGTTAAGCCAACTATCAATAATCACAAGAGTCAGCCGAAATCAAAATATCATCCAAGTTCCACATTGTTCAAATAATGTTTCTTACTATAAACCATTATACCGAATGTGTAGAGCATAGAATAATAACGCAAGGGATTTGGATATATTTTACGGAAATGCAAGCAAGAATTTAAATGGTAACAGTATTTAGAAAGAAAGAAAGAAAGAAAAAACATTTATTTGCAACACACATAAGTAAATATGAAAACGCGTACAATTAAAAAAAAAGAAAAAACATACATATAAACAATGAAAAATACAAATTGATGGTTACGTGTGTGTCCCTTCAGATAATATTTATTGACTGTATTAAAAATAAAAAAATATTTTTAAATCTTACTTTTCACATTTAAAAAGTAAGGTGACCCAAATTGTACAATCACATCAACGTATGATGAGTTTGTCATGTAGTCCGGTGAAGCTGTTAAGGCCCTGCTAGGCCAATAGAGTAGTAAGCTCGAAAAAAAAATTGTCAACTTTCAATATATGAAAAAATATAAAAAGACAGTTATATATACCAGTATAATTAAAATTATGTCTACAGCTTTACTAACTGTAGTAGAATAATTGAAACTAATGTAATGTGAAATATTTTTACTATTTGTATGTGTACATAAAAATTAATACATTCCTAATGCTTATCAGTTACTACTTCAGTGAAAATGTGTATTTAAAATTAATTCTATGATAAAGTATTGTAGTGCATTAGATAAAGTATGTGTGCATAAGCAGGATAACAATATATGAAACATTTAATCATTGTGAAAAAAAATTACAAAGGAGGTTAGCCATTTTAAAGACTATATGTATAGTTTTAAAATAGCTGAAACTTTTAAAAAGTATAATTTAGGAAAGTATTAGATTAGGTCATTAGTGCCAGTATAGAATACTAGCTGTACCTGCAACTTCGTCCATGAGAAACATAATGTGCAAAAGAGTGGCTAGTAAAGTCATCTGAATCTATTAAGCCTGATCACTACTTTTTTTTTTTTTTCGAACTGACTACACTATTGACCTTGCAAGGTCTTAACAGTTTCACCGAACTACTAAAGCGAGCGCTTAAGGCACTCAGCTGATTTTATTTTGACAACTAGCTTAAGGGTGCGCGCCACACCTCGGCTTTGGCTGTTGCCTGATATATGCAACCTATCTGAGCTAACCTAAGCTAACTATTCATACATATATGAGTTGTTGAAACATATATGTGTACCAAGTATACATACCTCAACAACTCTTATATATATTTCGTATCAGATAATATTCTAAACTATTTCAGTTTGATAAGGGAAAAAAGATAAAACCCTTCCACTTGCATGTGTAAGTGTGTATGTGTGCACGTGTGTGGAGGTGATATGAGTAATGTTGTTGCAGTGATGTAAGATTTTGTGTCACTGTATCGCACGAGCAGCAGACTTGAGCAGCTGCGGAGGGGGGCCTAGTCTGGTCTAATCACTATCTACATTTGTCTTGTACTTAAGTAGTATCATTATTAAATTTACAATATTTTATAATAGGCGGAACCAATTTTAATGAAACATAGACTAAATGCTACATGAAGATCTGCTTTATGATTTCCTTGAAAAGATTTTATCATAAACGCAGTACTTTAGCAGTGATGTGTGTCCAAATAAACAGACAGGCAGACATACTGTAAAATATAAATGTATCCTACAATTAGCATTTAATTTAGTCTTTAGCTAGCCAGTCACTATATGCATAGCTACAATATACTTTGTTTAAATCTACTTATACTGCCTATGAAAATTATGAATGATTTGATGAGAATTATAAGTAATTCTTTTAGAATCTATGGACTAGGCATTTAGAGATTTATGGTCGGTGTAAAACTTTTATGGTCATAATATGCATACAAAGAATATATTTTAAATAAATAAATTCGATTGACAGCAAACAGCAAAGCCCATAGACTTTCCAGTGTTTACTATTTCGTACAATAAAAATAATAACTTTAGGATAAGCTGAAAATAAGTCATCAAATTCTAACTTAAACCTCTTATATTAGTTACAAAATTTTGATAACATAGAAGTAAAGCAGTACCTTGTTTATCATGTAGTTTTAGGGACTCATTTCCGACATAGCAGTTTAAAATAATAAAGAATATACAACATTCGACAGATAGTGACAAGTCACACAATCACAGAATAATATTACTCCTAGCGGTACACACTACACAATAAGCATGAATTTAGACTTCACGTAAAACGTATAAGCACATAGGAGTGTGAAATATCGATAGATCGCAATCGATATTATTATTTTTAAATGTCAATGCAAATTACTAATATTTCGATAGTTTAATTTTATAATTTGGATATCGGCATTCGATATTATTTTATTATATACATCGTCATATTCTTACCTTTATCCCACCTAGGTAGAGTCGATAAAACATGTTTAGCTTTTCCACTCTCCTCTGTCTGAGTAATCTCAGAATTCACATGTCATTTTTCACACACTTTTCCCATACCTTTTTCAGTCTTCTTCTACTCATATCTGTCTACCTTCATGCACAAAACTATTCTAGTTATATGGCTTTCATCTCTCTTTATAATATGCCTTATCAAGCTAACCTATTACTCTTCAACTTCTCTGTCACTGGTGATATTTTCAAACTTGATCATCTGATATATTCATTTTTATGCTTATTTTTATGTTTCTTTCGTAACCTAGCAGTTAGTTGCATTCTGTATGACTAGTATTATAATAGTTTTATACACCTTCCCCTTGAATCCCAACAGTATTCGAGGATCACAAGATACCCTTAAATTCTTTCGCCGTTTCCTACATCCTGCATTTATCCTATTCCTCACGTTATTGTCTACGCTGTTGTTGTTTTGAATGCTTGTAATGGTAATCTTAGTGGTCAAGCAGCTGAACATATAAAGTAACGAGTGTATTTTTAGTCTTACTGAGAAATATTGGTAAACATAATTGTCTTATATAGATAAAACAATAATGATGACTGTTAAAATGTATATGTTTGAATAACGTCTGTGCAACTGGCCTTTAGAACTGTAATGTAACATTTCAAAACCTTTATAGTATAAATTGTGTAACAAATATACTGGATTAAAAACTGTAAAGCATTGTTAAGCTAAATTACAATTGTTTTCTTTAATACCCATAATCACAGCAATAGATAATATACAATCATCGTTAAGTCACAGAATAATAATAGGGACCATACATTACAGGTCTACACATCACTATAATTTACCATATGATTTATCTATGATATGGAGACAAAAGCGCGGGAACATAATTATGATATGATTCGAACATAAACATTGTTCAACTTCAATTACATTTTTCTTATCAATAAGTGTCTTATATATTTAGAATAGATTTATTTTGTTGTGTCGTTTACAGCAATATGATAAATTCTAGTTAGCGAAGAGTGCTGTGAAATGGTTTTTTATTGTGTAGTACGGTTTTTCAGTAAGTTTTCCATGTTGATAAAATTACTGTAAACATAAAATTATACTCAATTATCTATTGATTTTGTGGCAATAGCATGCTATCATTTATTTATTAGCAAGTAGTATTTTTGATAAAGAGTAAGAACAAGCGATTTATAAATCTTAAATCCTATATACACATAATACACCCCTGTAGGAACATATTTCCTTTTATATCTAACGTTAGTAAGAAACTTTGCAATTACCTTTTAAGATCAATATTAAAACTCGATGAAAAATTTGTAGGTATTGGATTTTTTCTTAGTTATACATTTTGTTAGATCACATGTGAGTAAAATAAAATAGCCTGTAGTGCTCTGAGATAAGTTAGAATCCAATTAGTGAAAGATTTTTCATCGAATGTTCAGTAGTCCTACAGATAACACAAAAGTTGAATCTCACAAATTTTATTTCTATGTAATATAATAAGTTATATTTAATGCACAATAACAAGTGGTGGCTCTGTATCTAAGGGAAAGCATAGTGCAGTCGTAAATCTATGGTGACTTCTGATAGATTTACAATTCAACACCAACTCATTATTGTCATGCTTACTTGACAAACTAAAAACAAGTTACTTTTATTGATTCAGTATGAAGGTATAGTGGTAATGAATTACATGTACAGATATCCTACCATTCTTATTATTTACTTAATATGCATGAGCTGATCCCAGAATGAGATATGCTAATTATACTAATAAGCTTGTTACACCTGGTATATTGTACCCTTCTACTCTTTCGTACACGTTTGAAAAATAATTATAATTACGGGAGTAACAAAATGATCTATACTAATATTATAAAGTGGTAAAGTTTGTGAGTTTGTAGGGGGTAATATCTGCGGAGTCTGAGAAAAAATGGTTGAATGAAAATGTTTCTTATGAACACTGCCTTAACGATGAGAGTTATATGTTTGAGCTCTAGAAAAGATTATAACTTGATTATGCCTATTACCACCCAACGAAGTGGGCACGGGTCAGGTAGTAACATACATTTTGAATTATGTCAATTTTCAACCGTTTTCATTTTTCTACTCATAACAATTTATTGCCATACAACAATGACTTAAGAGGAGATAGATTAAAAGACTGGCATGATTTAAATACTACAAACTGTGACATACTGGTTATTCCATATTTCAGACTTGGTAAGACCAGTAACAGTTTTTTAGTAATAGTTTTAGCTTTGTCCACAAAGTCCCAAAGCACATTATCGATTCACTGGACTGTAAGTTCAAGCATAATGTCTAGCGGGTTTTACTATCAAAAGGCTATTTATTATGCAGTGAATATGTAATATCTGGTACTTACTCTACTTTCAGTGCATTTGCTAAAAGATTTGACCCCACTGAATTTCTTGTTAGTTTTTCTCAATCACTCGGTTGTTTTCTGAACTACTGGTAGTTTTGACATTCATAAGCACCACCTAAGGGCCTAAATTAATTAAAGTATATTTGATTTTAATTAACAAATTTTTTTAAACATTCAACATATCAAATCACTTTTTATGCATGAAGTATTATTTATTTGCTATTTACAAATTTTTGTACAGAGATTATCTAATCAGAATTGTGTTTATAAAAACTATATTTTTTGTACTAAATAAAGTATCTGTTCTATGTAAAACTATATTATGTTTGATAATTGTCTATGTTATGGACACTCCGAGATTGTCTTTGTAAGCTTTAAAAGAAATGGTTTCTTCATGTGCACATTATGTCTTTTAATTGCCATAAAAGAGTATCTATATAACAGTTATTTTGCCTTATCATGTTATGACTTAATAAAATGAAAACAGAAATGGTTTAAGGAAACAACAACCATTGCTAATAAGCTACAGTATATGTTCCAGAGATCAATAAATTTGAGCACTGTTTGACTGAACATCATGAAAGTTAGCATTCTTTCGTTTTATTTAAGGAAGAAAGTTTTAGGATAGGTTGACTGTAACTCAGTTTCTAGTTGATGATAGGTTTATACTATCATTATCAAGTTTAATTTTATTATTTAAAACAGACTGAGTTTTAGAAAGTTTCTAGTAACATTGTAAGCAGTTCTGATTATTTGTTACCTTACCATGACTAAACCTCTGAACTGAAAACTGAACTCTCTGAAAAACTGAATTTAGTAAAAGACCGGCATAATCTAAATACTAGAAACTGTAATAAACTGGTGGTTCCATGTTTCAGACTTAGCAAAACCAGTAATAGTGTTAGGTTCCACAATAAAGTCCCAAAGCATGTTACTGATTTGCCGGATTGTAAATTTAAGCGCCATGTCAAACGGGTTTTAGTTTCAAAAGGATATTATAGAGTGGAGCACGATAGTGTGAACGATAGTGATGTCTGGAATTGACTCCTCTCTGTGCATCCACTAAAAGCATTGTATAATGTATTGGAAATATATGTTTAAAAAATGTACCCGATCGAGTTTCTTGCCGGTTCTTCTTGATGACTGGGTTGTTTTCCGAACCGGTAGTAGTCTTTGACGTTCATAAGTGTTTTATTAGGGCCTAAACCGAATAAAATATTTCTGATTTAATTTGAACTGATCACAAGGAAATTTGGCATAGAGACAGGTGTAATTTGGAGACATATGCTAAATACTGAGAAAAATGCAAACAAAGTCATGGGATATAAATTACTTGTTCATTATGTTTGATACATATCCAGTTTTTTTATAAATGGATGGTTATCTCAATAATAGAAGCCTAATTATATAATATCAATACTCTTATTTGGATAATGAATACAAATATTATAATAATGAACTCAATTCCCCCTAATCTGTTGTAGATGTAAATTTACAAACGTTTTATCCTTTAAATGTTGATGAAGGTAAAAAAAAGTCTACAATCTCTGCAGATTAAATTAGAAGTTATGAAATTAGTTTTTAGTTGATTGGTTTAGTTGCTTATTAACCTATTATTTTATTATTATTACCTACTAGCTGTACCCGCAGCTCCGCACGCGTTTTTTTAAATTTGTATTAAAGAAATATAAAATTGTAAAACTATGTACAATTATAAAAATGCTCTTTAAAAGCAATTGTAAGTACGACACGCATGCTACTTACAGTAACATGTAACGTGTACATTAGATATATAAATTCTAACAAGGTGCCAAATGAGGTTTGTCATCAGAAACATATTTGGAACCTTAACCCACAACATAGTTACCTCAGTGCTCACTTAATGAACTAATGAAATAATAACTTGAAATATTATTATAAAGATTTACATTTAATATACATTGCCATTATAATTAAGATTTTGTGACTATACAAGAAATAAACTCTTGTCTGTTTCGCAAGAAATTGTATTATGGAACTCTTTACGTATTACGTTTATAATCTAAGATCTTATTAGGAAGATCTCTATATCATTAAAGTTATATAAATTATAATGTCGAATTGTAAACAATAAGCTGATAATTATTTCTCTTATTAAAAATAAAGAATGAGTTGAAATCTTGCGAAATTTCATGCCGACAAAGTCGCGGGTAACAGCTAGTCTAAAATAAAATAACCTCAATTACTTTTTAGAAGACCCGCTATCCACCGGTGAAAGTCCCGTGAAAATCGGCCCAACTGTTTTGGAGAAAGCACTGTGGGCGTAGACACGGTTAACAGCTAGTATAAACTAAAATTGCCTAAATTACTTTTTGTAAAGTCAGCTATCCGCCAGTGAAAGTCTCGTGAAGACCGGTCTAACCGTTTTGGATATAGCACTGCGGGCGAAGCCACGGTTAACAGCTAGTATAAACTAAAATGCTTGACTTACTTCTTATAAGATCAGCTATCTGCCAGTGAAAGTCTCGTGAAGATCGGTCGAACCGTTGTGGAGATAGCACTGTGGGCTAAACCACGGTTAACAGATACTATAAACTAAAATTGCTTGAATTTCTTTTTATAAGGATAAATATCTGTTAATGAAAGTTTCGTGAAGATCGGTCAAACCGTTTTGGAGATAGTACTGCGGGCGAAACCAAGGTTAAGAGCTAGTTTAAATTAAAATAGACTAAATTACTTGTTATGATGTCCGCTATATGTTGGTAAAAGTTCCGTGAAAATCGGTCCAACTTTTTTGTAGATAGCATTGCAGACGAAGCCGCGGTTAACAGCTAGTCTAATTTAGAGTAGTCTAAGTAACCCGCTGTAATTTCAGCTATCTGCCAGTGAAATTTCCGTCAACATCCAAAGTCCACTCGTTTCGGAGATTAACCGGAACAAACAGACAGACAGACCGACAAAAATTTTAAAAATTGCCCTTTTGTTATCAGTAGCTTGTATATTTTCGTAAATATTGGGTAAAAAAAAGTGATATTACAGACATTTCATTTTTATTATATGTATAGATAACATATAAACCTCAAATAGTATTGTGTCTGGGGTAAATTTAGTTTTCGTTTCTTATTATTATTTCTAAAGAAATCTTACCACATTAACCCTTCCGCTGATTTTTTAAGAATATAAATCTTACATCACATGGTTGGTGTTCCAATTTTTCAAATTATGTAATAAGTACGGTATTTTTTTAAATTTATTTTGCCAAATTCTGTTGAACAGTGCGTCATAATGTCTACATTCGTTTGTGTATATACCAATAAAATGTATTGATTTATAAAACACTACTTAAACTCAGAGCTTCTTTGCTGTACTCTTTCATACATGTGATGACCGTTTGAAAAATAATTATAATTATGGGAGTAACAAAATGATCTATACTAATATTACTTTTTATATTATCAGGACGAAACAACGTCAGCCGGGCCCGCTAGACAACATATAATCTATACTTCTATACTAATATTATATAGCTGAAGAATTTGTTTGCTTGGACGCGCTCATCTCAGGAACTAAGATAGAAGTAGATACAAGACCGGCGAGTGCTCGGCGCAAGTACACAGCACGAAACAACACGGCCCGGCAGATCGCTGTTAATTTTATGCCATCGCGCAAGAACCCTTACAGTAATTAAAACTGTGATTTTATTAAGTGGACAGAAACAACAGTATACTAGAATAAATCCATTGTGATCAGGAAGATATCACGAACATGAAAAGCATGATAGTTCACTGTTACTCAAATATCTTTTGCTTAGAAAATATTTACGCTTACAAAATACACATGAAAGATAAATAAAGTTCCTATCATACAATCAAACACAAAATTACAATCACTATGTAATATTGTAGTCATTGTCCAGTTTAATATTATATATTTTCCTGTGATTTCTATTTGTTTCACTCTCATGTCCAGAAATGGACTGTTTCAGTCATATGCTTATACATGTTACATATTATATATATATACTAGCGAGCCCGGCAGACGCTGTCCCGCCTTGACTATAAAAGCTTTGACAAATTATATACTAAAACCTTCCTCATGAATCACTGTAAAACCATTGGCGAAAACCGCATGAAAATCCGTTCAGTAGATGTAAGGGCCTAAATTGAATAAAGTATTTTTGATTTTAATTAACAAATATTTTAAAACATTCAACATATCTTATCAAATCACTTTTTATGCACAAAATATTATCTATTTCCTATTTACAAATTTTTGTACAGAGATTATCTAATCAGAATTATGTATAAAAAAACTATATTTTTTATACTAAATAAAGTATCTGTTCTATGTAAAACTATTTTATGTTCGATAATTTTCTACGGCCACTTCGAGATTACCTTTGTAAGTTTTAAAATAAATGGTTTCTTCATGTGCACATTATGGATTTTAATTATAATAAAGCAGTATTTCATTAATGGTGGTTGAGTCACGCTGAAACTATTATTGAATTGAATGGGTCGGCTCGCCCGGGGTAGTACCACCCTCTCATAGAAAACTGACGTGAAGTAACAGTGCTTGCATTGTTGCGTTTCGTTTGGTCATTGAGAGCGCTGGAGGCCCACCTCCCCTCCACTTTCCTCTCTCCTCTCTCCTCTCCCTCTTCCTCCCATAAACCCTCCTATGCACTTTGCGACTCCTCTGGTGTTGTTAGTGTCCATGGACGGTGGTGATTACTTAACATTAGGTGACCCATCTGTTCGTTTGCCACATATGACATAAAAAAAAAATTCGTGAAGATCGGTCAAACCGTTTTGGAGATAGTACTGCGGGCGAAACCAAGGTTAAGAGCTAGTTTAAATTAAAATAGACTAAATTACTTGTTATGATGTCCGCTATATGTTGGTAAAAGTTCCGTGAAAATCGGTCCAACTTTTTTGTAGATAGCATTGCAGACGAAGCCGCGGTTAACAGCTAGTCTAATTTAGAGTAGTCTAAGTAACCCGCTGTAATTTCAGCTATCTGCCAGTGAAATTTCCGTCAACATCCAAAGTCCACTCGTTTCGGAGATTAACCGGAACAAACAGACAGACAGACCGACAAAAATTTTAAAAATTGCCCTTTTGTTATCAGTAGCTTGTATATTTTCGTAAATATTGGGTAAAAAAAAGTGATATTACAGACATTTCATTTTTATTATATGTATAGATAACATATAAACCTCAAATAGTATTGTGTCTGGGGTAAATTTAGTTTTCGTTTCTTATTATTATTTCTAAAGAAATCTTACCACATTAACCCTTCCGCTGATTTTTTAAGAATATAAATCTTACATCACATGGTTGGTGTTCCAATTTTTCAAATTATGTAATAAGTACGGTATTTTTTTTAAAACCTTTATAAATATATAGCGCATGTACAGTTAAATAAGAGAAACGAACTTCTTAGCATTCCATGGATTCACCGTGCGGGTGCCGGGTCCATCGTGTGGCCGAGGGAGAAACTCAGAGCTTCTTTGCTCCAGTTTGTAACTGCATACTTCTAGATATAATTGTAAGTATGTTGAATATATTTTGTTTTGTTTTTACAGGAATATAATTAAAAACCATGGAGGAGGAGATAGAAGTAGATACAAGACCGGCGAGTGCTCGGCGCAAGTACACAGCACGAAACAACACGGCCCGGCAGATCGCTGTTAATTTTATGCCATCGCGCAAGAACCCTTACAGTAATTAAAACTGTGATTTTATTAAGTGGACAGAAACAACAGTATACTAGAATAAATCCATTGTGATCAGGAAGATATCACGAACATGAAAAGCATGATAGTTCACTGTTACTCAAATATCTTTTGCTTAGAAAATATTTACGCTTACAAAATACACATGAAAGTTAAATAAAGTTCCTATCATACAATCACACACAAAATTACAATCACTATGTAATATTGTAGTCATTGTCCAGTTTAATATTATATATTTTCCTGTGATTTCTATTTGTTTCACTCTCATGTCCAGAAATGAACTGTTTCAGTCATATGCTTATACATGTTATATCACATTGCCAATTTGCTGGACTGTAAGTTCAAGCATAACGTCTAGCGGGTTTTACTATCAAATGGCTATTTATTATGCAGTGAATATGTGATGTCTGGAACTTACTCTGCTCTCAGTGTATTTGCTAAAAAGATTAGATCCCACTAGATTTTTTGTAAGTTTTTCTCAATCACTCAGTTGTTTTCTGAACTAGTGGTAGTTTGACATTCATAAGCACCATGTAAGGGCCTAAATTGAATAAAGTATTTTTGATTTTAATTAACAAATATTTTAAAACATTCAACATATCTTATCAAATCACTTTTTATGCACAAAATATTATCTATTTCCTATTTACAAATTTTTGTACAGAGATTATCTAATCAGAATTATGTATAAAAAAACTATATTTTTTATACTAAATAAAGTATCTGTTCTATGTAAAACTATTTTATGTTCGATAATTTTCTACGGCCACTTCGAGATTACCTTTGTAAGTTTTAAAATAAATGGTTTCTTCATGTGCACATTATGGATTTTAATTATAATAAAGCAGTATTTCATTAATGGTGGTTGAGTCACGCTGAAACTATTATTGAATTGAATGGGTCGGCTCGCCCGGGGTAGTACCACCCTCTCATAGAAAACTGACGTGAAGTAACAGTGCTTGCATTGTTGCGTTTCGTTTGGTCATTGAGAGCGCTGGAGGCCCACCTCCCCTCCACTTTCCTCTCTCCTCTCTCCTCTCCCTCTTCCTCCCATAAACCCTCCTATGCACTTTGCGACTCCTCTGGTGTTGTTAGTGTCCATGGACGGTGGTGATTACTTAACATTAGGTGACCCATCTGTTCGTTTGCCACATATGACATAAAAAAAAAATCTATATAACAGTTGTTTTGCTTTATCATATTAATTTATGACTTAATGAAATGACAACAGAAATGGATTAAGGAAATAACAACCATTGGTGACATAAGCTATACTATATGTTTCAGAGATCAATAAATTTGAGCACTTTTTGATTGAACATCATGAAAGTTAGCATTCTTTTGTTTTATTTAAGGAATAAGGTTTTAGGATAGGTTTACTGTAACTCAGTTTCTAGTTGATGATATATTTATACTATCATTATCAAGTTTAATTTTATTATTGAAAACAGGCAGAGTTTTAGAAAGATTCTAGTAACTATGTAAGTAGTTCTGATTGCTTGTTACCTTACCATGACTATACCTCTGAACTGATCACAAGAAATTTTGGCATATAGATAGGCGTAAGTTGGAGACAGACATATGCTAAATACAATGTGAAAATACTGAGAAAAAGGCAAAGTATGGGATATAAATTACTTGTACATAATGCTTGATACATATCCAGTTTTATTATAAATGTATGGTTGTCTCAATAATAGAAGCCTGATTATATAACATCAATACTCTTATTTGAATAATGAATACAATACTGTTGTACATGTAAATTTATAAACTTTCTATCCTTTAAAATGTGTAAAAAAAGAAAAGTATACAATCTCTGCAGATTAAATTTGAAGTTGAGAAATTATTTTTAGTTGATTGGTTCAGTTGATTATTAATCTATTATTTTATTATTATTACCTATAACCTATAAACCCCAAATAGGAATGTGTTTGGGGTACATTTAGTTTTGCTTTCTTATTATTATTTCTGAAGAAATCTTACCACATTAACCCCGTCGCTGATTTTTTAAGATTATAATCTTACATCACATAGTTTGTTAGTGTTCCAATTTTTAAAATTTTGTAATAAATAACGGTATTTTTTTAAATGTATGCTGCCAAGTATCTGTTGAACAGTGTGTCATAATGTCTCCATTCCTTTGTATGGAAGATACTCTTATGGTTTTGAACAGTCTAAGTGTTAACCAATGAAATGTATTAATTTATCATACACTACTTAAACTCAGAGCTTCTTTGCTCCAGTTTGTAACTGCATACTTCTAGATATAATTGTAAGTATGTTGAATATATTTTGTTTTGTTTTTACAGGAATATAATTAAAAACCATGGAGGAGGAGATAGAAGTAGATACAAGACCGGCGAGTGCTCGGCGCAAGTACACAGCTCGGAACACCACGGCCCGGCAGATCGCTGTTAATTTTATGCCATCGCGCAAGAACCCTTACAGTAATAAAAACTCTGATTTTATTAAGTGAACAGAAACAACAATATACTAGAATAAATCCTTTGTGATCGGGAAGATATCACGAACCTGAAAAGCATGATAGTTCACTGTTACTCAAATATCTTTTGCTTAGAAAATATTTACGCTTACAAAATACACATGAAAGTTAAATAAAGTTCCTATCATACAATCACACACAAAATTACAATCACTATGTAATATTGTAGTCATTGTCCAGTTTAATATTATATATTTTCCTGTGATTTCTATTTGTTTCACTCTCATGTCCAGAAATGAACTGTTTCAGTCATATGCTTATACATGTTATATTATATATATACTAGCGGGCCCAGCAGACGCTGTCCCGCTTTGACTATAAGAAAAACCTTGACAAATTATATACTAAAACCTTCCTCATGAATCACTTTAAAACCACTGGCGGAAACCGCATGAAAATCCGTTCAGTAGTTTTAGAGTTTATCGCGAGCAGACAGACAGAGAGACAGAGAGACGGATTTTGTTTTATACTATGTAATGAATGATATATAACTTGTAATAAAGAGCATGGAACACTCTGAAATGCTGACGCCATTATTCGAACGCCACCACAATTTAACAAGTTCGAGACGGGCTATCTTTACACCACCCTTATTTTTGTTTCCCACAGTCCTTGACCCATTACTTGTTTATTTAGCAATAACAGAGTATCATAATAATATGAAGGTGCATTATGTATCCCATTATAGATACTTTACGTCTCAGGCGAAACAATTCTGAGCATAATGGGCTGCTCGATGAGGAAGCTGAAATTTTGGACACTGTTGATGCTGCTGACAGACAAGCTAACATCATTGTACGAGAGATGGAACAGCACCAACAACTCATGGAGGACAGTCCTGATGCTGAAGAGTTAAGGAGGTAAGTTCTCTTTACTAACATCTTTTTCTTTTCTTGTCATGTTTGCTCTCAATGCAATGGTTAATGCATAATTTTCAAACCCCGAAAAAACCACAGTTCTATAATTCTGCCATTTATGGTCGTACTACAAGAATATTGCTCAGGTTCAGGTTTCCTTACGAGGTTTAGCTTCACTGTCAGCCAATAGTGCTACCAATTTAAAAATGGACGGTGGTGATTACTTAACATTAGGTGACCCATCTGTTCGTTTGCCACATATGACATAAAAAAAAAATCTATATAACAGTTGTTTTGCTTTATCATATTAATTTATGACTTAATGAAATGACAACAGAAATGGATTAAGGAAATAACAACCATTGGTGACATAAGCTATACTATATGTTTCAGAGATCAATAAATTTGAGCACTTTTTGATTGAACATCATGAAAGTTAGCATTCTTTTGTTTTATTTAAGGAATAAGGTTTTAGGATAGGTTTACTGTAACTCAGTTTCTAGTTGATGATATATTTATACTATCATTATCAAGTTTAATTTTATTATTGAAAACAGGCAGAGTTTTAGAAAGATTCTAGTAACTATGTAAGTAGTTCTGATTGCTTGTTACCTTACCATGACTATACCTCTGAACTGATCACAAGAAATTTTGGCATATAGATAGGCGTAAGTTGGAGACAGACATATGCTAAATACAATGTGAAAATACTGAGAAAAAGGCAAAGTATGGGATATAAATTACTTGTACATAATGCTTGATACATATCCAGTTTTATTATAAATGTATGGTTGTCTCAATAATAGAAGCCTGATTATATAACATCAATACTCTTATTTGAATAATGAATACAATACTGTTGTACATGTAAATTTATAAACTTTCTATCCTTTAAAATGTGTAAAAAAAGAAAAGTATACAATCTCTGCAGATTAAATTTGAAGTTGAGAAATTATTTTTAGTTGATTGGTTCAGTTGATTATTAATCTATTATTTTATTATTATTACCTATAACCTATAAACCCCAAATAGGAATGTGTTTGGGGTACATTTAGTTTTGCTTTCTTATTATTATTTCTGAAGAAATCTTACCACATTAACCCCGTCGCTGATTTTTTAAGATTATAATCTTACATCACATAGTTTGTTAGTGTTCCAATTTTTAAAATTTTGTAATAAATAACGGTATTTTTTTAAATGTATGCTGCCAAGTATCTGTTGAACAGTGTGTCATAATGTCTCCATTCCTTTGTATGGAAGATACTCTTATGGTTTTGAACAGTCTAAGTGTTAACCAATGAAATGTATTAATTTATCATACACTACTTAAACTCAGAGCTTCTTTGCTCCAGTTTGTAACTGCATACTTCTAGATATAATTGTAAGTATGTTGAATATATTTTGTTTTGTTTTTACAGGAATATAATTAAAAACCATGGAGGAGGAGATAGAAGTAGATACAAGACCGGCGAGTGCTCGGCGCAAGTACACAGCTCGGAACACCACGGCCCGGCAGATCGCTGTTAATTTTATGCCATCGCGCAAGAACCCTTACAGTAATAAAAACTCTGATTTTATTAAGTGAACAGAAACAACAATATACTAGAATAAATCCTTTGTGATCGGGAAGATATCACGAACCTGAAAAGCATGATAGTTCACTGTTACTCAAATATCTTTTGCTTAGAAAATATTTACGCTTACAAAATACACATGAAAGTTAAATAAAGTTCCTATCATACAATCACACACAAAATTACAATCACTATGTAATATTGTAGTCATTGTCCAGTTTAATATTATATATTTTCCTGTGATTTCTATTTGTTTCACTCTCATGTCCAGAAATGAACTGTTTCAGTCATATGCTTATACATGTTATATTATATATATACTAGCGGGCCCAGCAGACGCTGTCCCGCTTTGACTATAAGAAAAACCTTGACAAATTATATACTAAAACCTTCCTCATGAATCACTTTAAAACCACTGGCGGAAACCGCATGAAAATCGCCTTAAATCTAAGAGGCGGCCGATATCCATGATGAAAAGGCTCAAGTACAGAATCAGTTTCCGCTGGAATAGGGTATGGTTTCCAAATTACATTAATGTTTTTTAAATTGGTGGTTTCTTTTAATTATGTTAAATGTACTATAATACAGGTATTTAACACCGACAGTCGCCGTTATTTTTGGAATCTACTGTACTTACCATGAGGTATTGTGCAGTCATTTTGCTGAATTAGTATAAAAAAAAATGCGTAAATAAACATTAGTCGCCGTTATTTTTCGACTACTGTACTTTCCATGAGGTATTGTGCAGTCATTTTGGTGAATTAGTATTAAAAAAATGCGTAAATAAACATTAATATTGATAATTTATGGTATAAAAAAACATGTTTTTTTTACGTGTTCAAAATATCTGTTATATAATTAAATTAAATAAAAAAAAAACAATAATTATTTTTTGTTATGTCTTTAATTGTTAATTGTTTCTTTATAAAAAAACATGTTTTTTTTACGTGTTCAAAATATCTGTTATATAATTAAATTAAATAAAAAAAAAACAATAATTATTTTTTGTTATGTCTTTAATTGTTAATTGTTTCTTGTGTGGCGCGTGACGTCACAGCTTCCTAAACATTGTCCTGACATTTGTATTTTGACATAACCACATTAAAGATAAGTAGTGTTTTTATAACGCCAATTTAAGAGCGCGAGCGTGTTATAGAGATTATTTAAATATATTGCTTAAAAATTATGTTTCAAAAGAATTTAATTTTATTTTCAAAAATAACTTTAAAAAAAGACATTACATTTGTGGTTTTATTTCAGTTTAAGGATCGTATACGAGATGTAGTTTTTTCCATTGAGTTATGGTACGAAGCAATAAGGAATATTGAAGGCCACTTCGGATCAGCTGTGGCTTCATACTTCTACCTTCTGAGGTGGATGTTTGCTTTGGACATGGCATTATTGGTGCTGCTTGTGGCTTTCCTTGTACTTCCTCAAGTTCTACACCAAACAAACATCATCGAGGAAGCAGACAAGAGCTTCATGGATTTCGTAAGCGGGACGGTGAGTTATGCATAGACTTGTATCTTTGTTGTTATTAATGGTACGGAAAATTCGTAAAGGCATTTTCTATAGATCGTCAAATAAACTACAAGATTGTTATGTAAGTATATAGAAAATTAATAAAGATTGACCAATTAATATACTTCTCGTGTAAAAATTTCAATAATATTGAACAATTCGTGTATTTACCTGAAATCGGACAGACAAACAAACAAAAAGACGGACAATGTTTTCCTTTTAAATATTAAATTTATGAATACATATAGACAAACAGCAAAGATTTATATGTTTAAGTTAAACGTTCTGATGACTGTATCCTTATCATCACTGTATCAGTATCACTGTTACATCGACAGGGCTGGCTAGAGCATTCATTGCTGTTCTACGGGCATTACAGCGCTGGAGACATTACAACAGGCACGTTTACTTACAACATGCCCTTCGCATACTTCTTCACCATGGTTTGCCTGTATCTTATGCTATTCGCCGTACTGTGTTTCAGGTGATGTCTTTTAGTAGTTTTTTAGTTTTTTTTTAACATTATTCGAACGCCACCACAATTTAACAAGTTCGAGACGGGCTATCTTTACACCACCCTTATTTTTGTTTCCCACAGTCCTTGACCCATTACTTGTTTATTTAGCAATAACAGAGTATCATAATAATATGAAGGTGCATTATGTATCCCATTATAGATACTTTACGTCTCAGGCGAAACAATTCTGAGCATAATGGGCTGCTCGATGAGGAAGCTGAAATTTTGGACACTGTTGATGCTGCTGACAGACAAGCTAACATCATTGTACGAGAGATGGAACAGCACCAACAACTCATGGAGGACAGTCCTGATGCTGAAGAGTTAAGGCGGTAAGTTCTCTTTACTAACATCTTTTTCTTTTCTTGTCATGTTTGCTCTCAATGCAATGATTAATGCATAATTTTCAAACCCCGAAAAAACCACAGTTCTATAATTCTGCCATTTATGGTCGTACTACAAGAATATTGCTCAGGTTCAGGTTTCCTTACGAGGTTTAGCTTCACTGTCAGCCAATAGTGCTACCAATTTAAAATATGTGGTAGATACATAAATGAATTCCGAAAAATTTGTTGGTACATGACAGGGTTTGCGAACATCAGATTGATATTCCACCGGTAAAACCACTAAATCACCAAGAATTCTTTATGTTGATAGGATATTAAATAAAATAAAGGGTTTACTTGGCTTTTGAAAAGATTAAAAAATGTAAGTTAATGTTGAGGGTGTCTTTAGGAATTAAGTGTTTGCTACCAATTTAAAATATGTGGTAGATACATAAATGAATTCCGAAAAATTTGTTGGTACATGACAGGGTTTGCGAACATCAGATTGATATTCCACCGGTAAAACCACTAAATCACCAAGAATTCTTTATGTTGATAGGATATTAAATAAAATAAAGGGTTTACTTGGCTTTTGAAAAGATTAAAAAATGTAAGTTAATGTTGAGGGTGTCTTTAGGAATTAAGTGTTTAATTTAAAATACACTTTTCAGAGAAGCACTACGTGAACTGCCCCAGGGCTTGACGATGAAGAGAAATGTGCGCGCAAAACTATCTGCTTCAGTAAGCCTTAAATCTAAGAGGCGGCCGATATCCATGATGAAAAGGCTCAAGTACAGAATCAGTTTCCGCTGGAATAGGGTATGGTTTCCAAATTTCATTAATCTTTTTAAAATTGGTGGTTTCTTTTAATTATGTTAAATGTACTATAATACAGGTATTTAACACCGACAGTCGCCGTTATTTTTTCTACTCTACTGTACTTTCCATGGGGTATTGTGCAGTCGTTTTGCTGAATTTGTATAAAAAAAATGCGTAAATAAACATTAATTTTGATACTTTATGGTATAAAAAAACATGCTTTTTTACGTGTTCAAAATGTTTGTTATGTAATTAAATAAAAAAAAAAAAAAACAAAAATTTTTTTTTGTTATGTCTTTAATTGTTAATTGTTTCTTGTGTGGCGCGTGACGTCACAGCTTCCTAAACATTGTTCTGACATTTGTATTTTGACATAACCACATTAAAGATAAGTAGTGTTTTTATAACGCCAATTTAAGAGCGCGAGCGTGTTATAGAGATTATTTAAATATATTGCTTAAAAATTATGTTTCAAAAGAATTTAATTTTATTTTCAAAAATAACTTTAAAAAAAGACATTACATTTGTGGTTTTATTTCAGTTTAAGGATCGTATACGAGATGTAGTTTTTTCCATTGAGTTATGGTACGAAGCAATAAGGAATATTGAAGGCCACTTCGGATCAGCTGTGGCTTCATACTTCTACCTTCTGAGGTGGATGTTTGCTTTGGACATGGCATTATTGGTGCTGCTTGTGGCTTTCCTTGTACTTCCTCAAGTTCTACACCAAACAAACATCATCGAGGAAGCAGACAAGAGCTTCATGGATTTCGTAAGCGGGACGGTGAGTTATGCATAGACTTGTATCTTTGTTGTTATTAATGGTACGGAAAATTCGTAAAGGCATTTTCTATAGATCGTCAAATAAACTACAAGATTGTTATGTAAGTATATAGAAAATTAATAAAGATTGACCAATTAATATACTTCCCGTGTAAAAATTTCAATAATATTGAACAATTCGTGTATTTACCTGAAATCGGACAGACAAACAAACAAAAGGACGGACAATGTTTTCCTTTTAAATATTAAATTTATGAATACATATAGACAAACAGCAAAGATTTCTATGTTTAAGTTAAACGTTCCGATGACTGTATCCTTATCATCACTGTATCAGTATCACTGTTACATCGACAGGGCTGGCTAGAGCATTCATTGCTGTTCTACGGGCATTACAGCGCTGGAGACATTACAACAGGCACGTTTACTTACAACATGCCCTTCGCATACTTCTTCACCATGGTTTGCCTGTATCTTATGCTATTCGCCGTACTGTGTTTCAGGTGATGTCTTTTAGTAGTTTTTTAGTTTTTTTTTAGTGTAATTATGTGTATAGAGATAATCGTAGTCATATTATGTATTTTTTATATTATAGTAAGACAAAGTAGTAGGAAAAACTAAAGCATACTTGATTGTAATTTAAAATTGCACAGTATAATCCAAAAACGACGGCGACTGTTGAAAACCTAGAATCCATTGGCGGTTGTGACTGTCATACCAGCCTGAACCACTCTAGCTGGTTGATCTCGAAACTCGATAAATTATAAATTAAAGTAGCGGTTTTGTCATTATGTGTACGGTTGTCGCGACCTGGTCAGGTACAGATCCTTATTGTTCATAAGCAAATTATTGAAGACATAATTAATTTGCATTATCTTGATTGTTAAGATCGACTTGTGTTAATGAAACTTATGAACAAGCAAGCATTATGCATCAACCAATAAGTGTGAAAGAGAGAGCTGAATGTTGCTCACATTTAAAGTCACGATACTTATTAATATCTGTTATTATGTAATTGTAACACTTACATACATATAACACTTTATAATATGATTTTATGATAATAAATTTTGTTTTCTTCGGCAGAACTGCGTATTCGTATCGTAGAAACTTTATAGAGACGGCCGGTGGCCTGAGTCACGTTTTCGCCAACAAAGTGTTCTGTGGATGGGACTTTGGCATAGTGTCTCAACACGCGGCTGCACTCACTGCCAATAGCATCTACAACGAGTTCAAGGTCAGTACCAGAGTAATTATATGAAGGACTATTTTCGATTTTGCTCCACGTCCTCCCAATTCTCGAATGTTCTTTGAACGATTATTAATGTTATGATGAATATTCTTCATCATTATATTCTTGGCAACCAATCTTCTAAATTATTACTTCCATTATCGAGTAGATAATAATATTACAAGTGTCTTGCGATAATTTCCCTTAGAACTTTCCCGGGAGTTTTTGAAGCATGCCAGAATCCATGTTCCGTGATATTATTTCCATTTTATATTCTATTCATAAAATTGTGTTATTTCACTGTATTATTATTTGCCAATGTCAGTAATAGTTCAGAAGATTGGTTGCAAAAAAAAAAAACAACTACATGACATCCAGATTATTTCAAAACATCTTTTCAGGAGTTGTTAAGCGAGCAAACCAAGAGACCTGCTAAGGCTTCATTCTGCATGAAGTTGGGCCAAAATTTGACGAACATATTGGTGACAATTATCGTATTAGCTTGCATCGCCGGTGTTGACATTGGTCTCTGGTATATTCTAACGCTGGAGAGCACCCTCACCCGTTGGGAGCTGGTGATCTCCATCCTCGTGACCCTCGTTGTCGCGTTCTGTCCTCTTCTCTTCCATTTGCTTAACAAGTTAGTATTATTTTATATCATATGATTTTATATGATTGTGAACATTCTTGAGGTGCTTTTGTGGAACAGTTTAGCAGAGGGTTATGAAAAGCGATGACAACTTAGGGACGCGATGATAGCTTAGTGAAGCGATGATAGCGTAGGGAAGCGAGATAGCTTAGTGAAGCAATGATAGCTTAGGGAAGCGATGATAGCTTAGTGAAGCGATGATAGCTTAGTGAAGTGATGATAGTTTAGTGAAGCGATGATAGCTTAGTGAAGTGATGATAGCTTAGTGAAGCGATGATAGCTTAGGGAAGCGATGATAGCTTAGTGAAGCGATGATAGCTTAGTGAAGTGATGATAGCTTAGTGAAGCGATGATAGCTTAGGGAAGCGATGATAGCTTAGTGAAGCGATGATAGCTTAGTGAAGTGATGATAGCTTAGTGAAGCGATGATAGCTTAGTGAAGCGATGATAGCTTAGTGAAGCGATGATAGCTTAGTGAAGCGATGATAGCTTAGTGAAGCGATGATAGCTTAGTGAAGCGATGATAGCTTAGTGAAGCGATGATAGCTTAGTGAAGCGATGATAGCTTAGTGAAGCGATGATAGCTTAGTGAAGCGATGATAGCTTAGTGAAGCGATGATAGCTTAGTGAAGCGATGATAGCTTAGTGAAGCGATGATAGCTTAGTGAAGCGATGATAGCTTAGTGAAGCGATGATAGCTTAGTGAAGCGATGATAGCTTAGTGAAGCGATGATAGCTTAGTGAAGCGATGATAGCTTAGTGAAGCGATGATAGCTTAGTGAAGCGATGATAGCTTAGTGAAGCGATGATAGCTTAGTGAAGCGATGATAGCTTAGTGAAGCGATGATAGCTTAGTGAAGCGATGATAGCTTAGTGAAGCGATGATAGCTTAGTGAAGCGATGATAGCTTAGTGAAGCGATGATAGCTTAGTGAAGCGATGATAGCTTAGTGAAGCGATGATAGCTTAGTGAAGCGATGATAGCTTAGTGAAGCGATGATAGCTTAGTGAAGCGATGATAGCTTAGTGAAGCGATGATAGCTTAGTGAAGCGATGATAGCTTAGTGAAGCGATGATAGCTTAGTGAAGCGATGATAGCTTAGTGAAGCGATGATAGCTTAGTGAAGCGATGATAGCTTAGTGAAGCGATGATAGCTTAGTGAAGCGATGATAGCTTAGTGAAGCGATGATAGCTTAGTGAAGCGATGATAGCTTAGTGAAGCGATGATAGCTTAGTGAAGCGATGATAGCTTAGTGAAGCGATGATAGCTTAGTGAAGCGATGATAGCTTAGTGAAGCGATGATAGCTTAGTGAAGCGATGATAGCTTAGTGAAGCGATGATAGCTTAGTGAAGCGATGATAGCTTAGTGAAGCGATGATAGCTTAGTGAAGCGATGATAGCTTAGTGAAGCGATGATAGCTTAGTGAAGCGATGATAGCTTAGTGAAGCGATGATAGCTTAGTGAAGCGATGATAGCTTAGTTTATAGCGTGTTCGGACACTGCTTCAATGGACATAGGCTCGAATTCTTGCAACTTAGTTGGAGCTTCCAGTGAAGGAAATCGTCGTGGTGAAATCATAGCATAGTTATAGGGCGTTTTTCTAAGTCCACTTATAATTTTTTCTGAAATTCTGTAAAGGCTCCTTATTTTTATTTTACGTGAGAATAAGTGTTGTGAAGTCGTATTGATGCAAATTTCGCATGGGTTCTATGGCCTTTGTAATTGTGAACTCGTCAGGTTGGAATACTACAAGCCACGTACAGCGCTATACGTGACGCTGGCCAGGACCTGGCTCTTGGACGTCGGGACCCTCATGTTGCTTTTCGTCTTCTGGTCGAGGTCAGAAATGGATGTGAGTCTTCCCAGTTTTTTTTTTTATTTCAATAACATCCTTACATTTCACAATACAGAGAATTTTTCCAAACACTATATATATTCTTATTTCATTAAATATTGTAATATTTCAAAATTATTTAGTATTTAGTTCACCACAAATAGTTCCAATTATAATTCATCTAGCAAATTTTAGCTTGATTTATAAGTTGGTTGATTAATTATACTGCTTTTACTGAGAAAGAGTATTTAGATTAGTATGGTGATTTGGTATATCTAGAATTTCAAAATTGGGAAAATTGAGCTATCTATTGTGCCTATATTAATAGAAGTTATAATTCCCTACATTTTTTAAAGGGAAACATAGCACACTTTTTGTGATGTAGGGATGTACTGCCAAACTTAGGGTATTGTCAGGTGCTTTATCTTTGAGAAAAAAAAAATGCTAAAGTCGTTTATTTTATAAATAAGATGTGAAAATGATAAATGAATTAAGTATACTATTTAAAATATCCAAGAAAATTTTAATCAAAGCGAAATGAAATAGATAAATAATTAATCTTATTGTGGATATGTGTGCATGAGTATGTGTGTTTCTGAGAATGTTGTGTGTGTTTGATTATGTTTGTGAGTCTGTAAATTTATCAGTTAGTAAGTATTGCTCACATTTGATCACAAGTTTGTCTAATGTTATTTTTTCTTTTACTTTGCTAACCGTTCTTCAGCATTGAAGATTACCCCTATCGTTATCAAGTAAGTGGAGTAATTATTCCGTTTTACAAAGTTATCTCTTGCTATAATTTCAGTGTTAATAACAATTAAGTAATTATTTTTAACAAGGCCTTATTAGGCCTTATTATTAGAACTTTCCATAGAGTTTTTGTGACATCAGAATTATTATTATTTTTCAACTTAACTAAGCTATATAAAAATATATACAGTCAAATAAGTTGATGTAGTCCGGTGAAGCTGTAAAGACCCTGCAGCGTAGCGTAGTCAGTTCGAGAAAATAAAAACAAATAAGTTGATGAATGATAAATAAAACGAGCTATGTAACAAATATATTATAAAACGATGTAAATGTTTTCACTAGGTGGTATATTATGGACTGCCACTAGGCTTGGTAGAACTTTCCAGAGTTTTTGTGACATTGCAGAATTATTCTTATTATAAACTTAACTAAACTATATTAAAATATAATATCAAATAACAAAAGTTGATGAATGAAAAATAAAACCGACGATAGAACAGATATAATATAAACGATATATTTGTCTAAATATGATTTCGCCTTTAAGTAAAGTTGTCAAAACAGATTGATGGTAGCCTGGTGATGGATTTCAATCTTCAGGTCGGTAGGTAATCAGGTGGGCATTAGAAGCTGTTCCACCATCATATTATGTCTTTATCAGGACGTCTTCCTTCACAAGAACCTCGATCAATACGCCATAATATGACTGGCTACATTTGAAAATGAGCTACATTCAATTTTAATCGTTCATATAACATTTACAACTTTAATTTTTTAAGATTTTCAGTTTTTATACATCGAAAATGTAGTCCAAATGTGTGCTTAATAAGGTATATTTTATCCAACATTTGAATATCTTGAATAATAACGTAAATTGTTAGGAAGGACGAAAATTGGATTTAGCTCATTTTAAAATATAACGACTCATATGTCCAACCTATTTGTTTGTTTATTACGTTCATAGAATCTTTAGGTGTGTTTAGTTTTTGTTTTGTTTTTCTAATACTTTCAGTGTTGGGAAACACGTTTCGGTCAGGAGATGTACCGTCTCGTGTTGCTAGATGCCGTCATATCTTTGCTAGTGTTGCCAGCAGTTGAATTTATTAGAGCTTTGATTTATAAGTGAGTTTTAGTTTTTCTTTTAATTTAATTTATAAGTTAAAAGTTTTTTTAATAATATTGTTGTTATTATTATTAAGAAATGTTTGAAATTAATTTCCTAAAATGGTGATGCATTTTGATTAGGGATGTGCAAATATTCAAATTTACGAATGATTCGTCGATGTCTTGAATCAAATAATTCGATTCGAAATTTCGAATATTTAGATTTATATGAATAATTAATTTGAATATCTTTCGAACAAATATTAAATTTATATTCATTGACAAATATTTCAAATCAGTCGAATGGTTAAGTTTCGATTCGTATACCATTATTCTATTCGAATACTATTTGCACACTCCTGGTTTTGATTACAATCAGTTGATTGTAACCGCTGTATAACCTATGTATTGTCTCACGTCGTGGTGTCTGCAGGTGGGTATGACAGCGGTTATAGTCGATATGTATGAATTGAAAATGTTCACCTTTTTATTTCCATCATCATTTCTACCGTAATCAGACTAGATCGATTAAAATTGTTTTCAATTCTGTTTGCTATACGTACTCCAGAATGAATCCAAAAACATCAGCTCCTGAGTTCAATATAGCGTACAACTCTCTAACTCTCATATATAACCAAGCTGTGCTTTGGTTCGGGATGCTGTTCTCTCCACTCCTGGTGGTGGCCGTCACTATCAAGCTGCTACTGCTGTTCTACGTGAAGAAGGAGTGCGCTTTAAAAGCCTGTCAACCAGCAAGAAAGGTACCTTACGTCTAAAATTATCAAAACATCGGATAATGAATGATGATAATGACTGTACCTGTATCATTCGAATAGCGTACGTCCTATTATATATTCTAGAAATTAATGCTCTTATTGCTCGTGTTTCTTTAATATTTTGATTTATATACGGGTATTGAGGATAAAGTACTACATGATAATTATGGTTATGATGACTGTATCAGTATCACTAGAATTGCGGTACAGGCATTAGCAATAGATAGTCCTTTTAAGAAGTGAATGCTCATATTGATCATGTTTCTGCCATTCTGTTATCAATGTATTTGATGTATTTATTACGGTTAAGGAAAAACAGCATGATGGTGATAATGATGATGACTGTGCCTGTATCACAAGAATGGTGATACAACCACTAATGTTTTATAGGTCTTTCCAAAAATGAATCGTCTCGTTAAATGTTTATTCCTTTCATAATAGATTACTTATAAAATGTTTATGTAGTAAAATTCCTTTTTATTTTACTTTCCCGTTTTTTTAATATAATTATTGCCAAAAGTTTCATACAAAATAAACTTAAAATTTTATTATGAGAATCGAAAATTGACATTTATTTCTCCTTAAATTGTGTCGATGTTATACGTATAATATCATTAAAGTTAAAATTGAAGTTCCCTACCGCCGCGCCGGTTTGTTCGCGATAAACTCAAAAACTACTTTTGGTATGTAATTTGTCAAGGATTTTTTTATAACTAGGGCGGGACAACGTCTGCCTTGCCCGCTTGTAATACATATTTATACCAAAATTTGTGTTATAAAAAAAGTTCTTCAAAGGTTTTTATCGAGTTATCACCATTTGGATAATACCTGGTACTTCATCATAAGAAATAACCCTCTTGAAGTTTGTTAAGAAATTAGATAGAGAAGAAGAAGATGCGATTATCGAATTTCTTTGTGATGTAAACATCACAATAAATTGTATTGCAGGTGTGGCGCGCGGCGCAAACCCAAACCGTTATATATATGTTGATAACCTTATCGCTGTTTGCGACAATCTTTGGCGTCGGATCTATTTTCTTCAGGTGAATTAAAAAATTGTTTTTAGATTAACAATTTTTCATTTTTGTATTCGGTGGCGTCCATAAATTACGTGAGGCTTTTTGAGACATTTTTGACCCCTCTCCCCCGCTCGTGTGATGAAATGAGATGTGTATATTGAGTAGATTTGATTCGGATTTATTAAAAAAACACAATTTGTTATATTAATTTTATTTTTCATTTGTTACTATTATTAAATTTTATTACAATTATTATTAAATTACATTTCGATATAGCGATAATAAATAACTTTACATTTATTGCTAGATTTTAATGTATAGAAGAATTGTGTCAGAATTGTTCATATTTTAGCCAAGAAACATATTTTACTTTAAATTAACTACATTTTGCACTACATTTTTCACTGAAAAAAAAATTACGTGATATTTACTGAAGCTCGCTCTCTCCCCCGCATGATTTCCTCCCCCTCTTGGTCCTCTCACGTCTTCAATCTAACAATTCGATATTATATTATAAGTATACTATAATAAAATTATATTAATAATATATAAATATAAAATTATTAAATAATATAAAATTAAACTCTTCTAGACGTAAATACAGTTTACATTCTTGTACATGCAAATAAACAAGACACAAAAACAAAACAGTGCGTATGTATGAAAAATAATTTAAATTAAAATGTTACTTACAGAATGGGAGTTTTTGTGTTGTTCGAGTCTATATTTTGTAATATTGGTGGTGTTTTACGTAATATAGTTCGGTTATTGTGCGCAAGTGACGTGGATGGGAAATAATACCACCATTTTGTTAGAACATTGAAATGATCGCAAGAAATTAATAATATAATCTCGACAATGGCAGTAATAATCTACTGGAAGGTTGATTACTAATAAAAAAACTGTGGGCTGTTGAAAATATCTTTATGCTTTTTCTTGCAAAATTGGTGTTTATTGTTCGATTTTAATCGGTTTTGTGACTCGTTTCCTACGATTTAACAGGAGTTCGTCGCAAGTTTGCGGGCCATTCCAGTCTTACGAGTATGTTTATGAAGTAGTCAGTGAGGGTTTACTGAAACTGTCTGAGAATCAGGCGGCGCGAAGAGCCCTCGTCTTCCTCACCAGGCCTGGATTCATCGCCTTCGTTATGCTGTTCCTCTGGTAATCCAGGTTCCTCTTGGTTATCTGGTACCCCTAACATATGGAAAACTCCGCACACATACATACCATTCTCGACTACGTAGAAATATGTCCGAAATGAAAGCGTTATAAAATACGAAAAGAGATACAATTCTCCATTAGTGCCCGTTTGGCATATTATAGAAAGTTTGTAATGAAAAAGTTTTAACTTGACTTTAACATTGGAAAGCTAGTCGAGTGACCTTAATTAGACATAATTTAACTACGTCATAAAAATGTAGGGGTGACATTGGTCTCTGGTATATTCTAACGCTGGAGAGCACCCTCACCCGTTGGGAGCTGGTGATCTCCATCCTCGTGACCCTCGTTGTCGCGTTCTGTCCTCTTCTCTTCCATTTGCTTAACAAGTTAGTATTATTTTATATCATATGATTTTATATGATTGTGAACATTCTTGAGGTGCTTTTGTGGAACAGTTTAGCAGAGGGTTATGAAAAGCGATGACAACTTAGGGACGCGATGATAGCTTAGTGAAGCGATGATAGCGTAGGGAAGCGAGATAGCTTAGTGAAGCAATGATAGCTTAGGGAAGCGATGATAGCTTAGTGAAGCGATGATAGCTTAGTGAAGTGATGATAGTTTAGGGAAGCGATGATAACGTGACGCGCAGCCTGTACTGGACACTGTTACACTTTGTTATATTTGCGCATAACCTTATTTTTTAATAATAGTTGCCCAGATTACTCCTTGTAATATCAGTTATCTGCAAGTGAGAGTCTATTAAAAATTGGTACAACCGTTTTCTTTTTTTTTTTACTACTATTAAACACGGCAAAATGACTACACCATGCCTGATGGTAAGCACAGTACAGTCCAAAAACAATGCTGACCACCGAGTGACACACTATCCATCGCTGGTCGCCGCTGTCATGCCGGCCTGCAAAAAGTTGGATATACACAGGCTGATCCCGAAACGCGACCCGCAGAAGCGAATCACTATTATGGGCTTTTTCGCCATATACATGGTGGTTGCGACCCAGTCAGGCTGTATAATCCTACCACCCCGCTTTCGCCATTGCCTCGTTCGTTATTCAGCAGGGTGCACCACGTGCAGGTGAGGTTGGCTTGGTTGTCGTCTTATGATGTTATTCGACACCCCTTACACTCCAAAATGCTTATCTGGAACAAATGATGTTTTCTGTTATTTCTTTTATATCCATTTATTAAAAAATAGTTATTTTGACATTACAGATATTTAAATTGTATTTGTATGTATAGAATAGTGTTCTGAGTATCTTGTTGACATTGCAGCGTGAGTGTGTATTGCATGCGTGCGCGGGCGCTCGCTCAAGCTTCCATGGTGGAACTGCTCCGGCACATGCTGGTGCTGCAGGCCAAGGACAAGGACTTCCTTCTCAATGCCATATCTAAAGTCTCCAACGGAGGTAATCTTACTTATTAATTTTACTAACTGTCTTAACCCGGCTCGAAGGACCAAAACGAATAATAAAGAAATTCGCTCCTTGCCGTTAAGTTCATTAAATAATTCGACATTTCGATTTAAGAGTTTGTTGTTATTGATTTTGGAGCTTCTAGTTGCAAAATAGAATTTATGTTGATAGAATGTTGTCTTGAATATTAAAAGTTTGGAAATTTTAGGAGATGCTGAAATTATTAGTAGGACATTTTATTTTTATGTCCAATATACTTTAGAACGCTTTTTTCAAAATTCTATAATTGAGTCGTTAGGTTAGGTTACATTTAAAAATAGGTAAAATCCAATTTTATGTTATCTTTGATTCTGAATTTGTTAATATGAAGATCATAAAAAAGAAGTAAAAACATTATGTGAACTGCAAAAGTTGACCTTCCACCTCAGTGTGTAAAATCTGGTAATCTTAAAAAAATAAACATGTTATATTAATGATTAAAATTGGATTTAGTTCATTTTAAAATGAAACGGCTCAATTATCTCATCCAATACACGAAAGTAAGTTAAATAACCCTAGCTGGATCGTTAATCATTTATTCGTAAATTTTACAATCCACAAATGTTACATTTATGACTTAAAAAAATTGCAGAGTGGATGTACAGTCCGAAACCGTCGGACGACGATCCCGAAACTCACACGTGGAAGTACCTCCGCGAGGTCCGGAAACCTTCCAACTCCGGATTCCACTTAGATTCCTCCCGCATCAGTCATAACCACGCGGACTCGAGACCTCGTTCCCACTCCCACCGACCTTCCTCCTACCCTCTCCAGAAGAACGACGGAGACACCGACAGCTCCTTCAGCTGGCAAGGCTCTAACAACAACATCACACAAGTCGAGGGAGGGAACAATTGGCTCTAGAAAGTTCTTTAATACGATTACTCTTAGTTATTCCTCCAGTCCCATAGACCTTCTTCCTACTCTTTCCAGAGGAACGATTGAGACACCAACTGTTCCGTCAGCTGGCAAGGGTCCAATAATGACACACAAAATTAGGGAGAGGGAAGAATTGACTCAAGAAAGTTCTCTAACACGTTTTTACGTTTAGCTTTTTTAGAGGGATCCGGTAATAGTTGAAGAGTTAAAGTCAGTTCTGTCACTTCGAACCTAGCTCCCTTAAGTTTTCGAGTCATTAACATTGCAGTCAAGGAACTCAGTCGTCGCTTGACCAGCGCAGAGAGTAGACGTGTATGCCTAGTTTCGGTCGCGTATTAAAATGTCTTATTTAATAGATATACAAGTGCGGTTAGCGGATCTCCATCAGAGACGAAGTTTAATTTAATACTTCGGAAGAAATAATATATAATGATGAATTATTGGGAAAATGCTAAATAAAAATAACTCTTAATGAAATATCCACGCGTTCAGCATTGAAGTTATATGATCAGTAGCACACGATCCCCGTCCTGCTCGAATTTCGATACTCACAAGCATACACTTAATACAAGAAGACAGAGATAGAGAAATTCGTATAGAGGATGCATAACGCCTTTTCCTTACGTGACGATTTATCAACATCTAACGTAGGCGTTTTATAGAACTTCCAGTAATTCATATATCTCTCTTAAATATTTGCATAATTCGATAGGTTTCTTTAATAATTCTGTAGATTTTAGCAAACAGTTTAATCTAAAATCGAAATATGATTCTCTTATGGATATACATCTTAATTTGATAACCGATGGTTTTACACTAGTTCTCTTTATTCTGTTAAGCTAATCTACTTAGCTTCCATAACCACAATATTCTACATCTATTCTATTCTTTTCCTTTCCATTTCGCTCCATCCTATCCTATCCCATTCTATTTATATCTGTTATTCTATAACTATAATGCTAAAGTTAGTACGCATAAATCTGTAGACATGCTTGTTTAAAATGAGTTAGGGTCCGATAATCAGGGCAGTGTACTAATTAAGGACTAGACCTAGCTATAAAACGGAGCCCCCGATGGTATAATAAACCTTTATATTATAGACAATTTAACAGATCTCTTTTCTCTCAAAACAACTCGTAATCTTAGAATAAAATGGCGGCAATAACCTCAAAATATAACACTGTACGGTTATCAAATCGAAGTGCTAATAGCGAATTCTTTAGTGTTTTTAAAATAAATTTGAGGTAGTGTTTCTATGTAATATTAATTGTTTTAACATACGAATAATTAAAATAATTATGTGGTTGATTGCTTAATGTCCATTTTTTAAACATGCGATCAAAGTTATCGCGTCAAAAATATCCGTCAATGTCAAAAGCGGACTTTTAAATTGTCTAAACTATAATTACTTTATGAAAGGAGTTATTAGAATGATAGCAAAGATTGGTAAAGTTCTTAGAGGCAACGCTTTATAGTTGTAAAATTATAAATAAACTGTATGCATCTCTCTCGCACTTACATAAGACTGAATACTGCAATATCGCCGTTTTTTTCGTGAACCAATCAATAACGGTTTGTCTCTGTCGTCATGAATGCGTGAGAGGAACTACGTGGAAGTTTATACAAGAGTGAAAGAGACAAGCGTATGTGATTATTGTATAAGTAAAATAAATGCATAATATTCATAATAATTATCTTATATTTTTATATTTAATGTTCTTATTAGGATAATAGTAATGAAATATACACAGTTTATTAAACCGTTAAGAAGAGTAAAAGCAACTTCAAGTTGTGGTTCGAAGGACCAAAATGATTTTCTAGTTGTATTGCGGGGTATTGACAAATTAAAGAAACTAAATTAGCCACAGAAATATTACTACATTTCTATTAGACATTAGATTAAAATTTAAAAAAAGAATTCATTAATTATTTAAGGTACCAAAAAAAAAATGAATTAATTTATCAATCAATTATTAACGTATTGTTTCAAGAAATATTGATGTCAAATGAAATACAAAATATAATTAAATCGTTTGTTGAAGGTAATGAAATAAATTAATATTAATGTTATTGTAATTAATTGGATGTGAAAAGTCACATTGTGTCAGAGTGAGATATATACGATTGCAATTAAATATGCCAATTTTTTATATAAAGTAAGATTTAAGTAAAGCATATTGCCGGTGGATAGTTAAGTATGACCGTACAAGTATTTATAGGAATAAATTTCGGAGCGTTCATAAAATACGCCACGCGAAATTGTTCCTTTGTAGACATCGTTCCCTCCTTCCATTGTCACATTTTCTGTGACTCGTATAAGTCATAGATCCCCCTTATCCTTTCGTGTACAAATATAAGCATAATATAAAAATATTTATAAATATGAAACGAATGACTTTATTGTAACAAAAATTTGAGAAATTTTTTTGCAAAACTGCTCAGAAAGCGACATTCTCATAAATGCGAGCGTATTTTATGAACGGTCCCTTAGACAATTATATAGTAAGTGTTGTCTACAAATAAATTTATTTTTATATAATAAATAGATAATAATAAAATATAATTAATTTATTAAAAAATACTATTTGTAAAAAAAATGTTTTATTGATTTAATGTCAACACTAGCTTGTAGCTCTTTGCGTGTTAGAGAATTTCTACTGACGACATCTCATGAGTAATCCTATTCATCTATCTATATTTAATATAAGAAATTTTTGTGTAAAAATTCCCATAAATTCCTGTGTTAAATTTAATATAAATTCTTGTGTAAAATTCTCGCAAATTCCTGTGTAAAACTTACTATAAATTCTTGTGTAAAATTGCCGTAAATTTCTGTGTAAAAAATCCCATACCTTTATTTTACACTTATAACTGCTAGCCTTTCCTAAGAGTTTCACCTGATACTAAAAAACGATGTGGACGAAGATGGTGATAAACTAAGCCCAGAGGACTGGCTCTCCATATGCTGCTGTCAGATCGCACCTTCAGGTACTTGGTGACAGATTTTAAGCAAATGATGGATAATTCGCTAGTCTACCGGGATGCTATGGTTTCTGCACTATGTTTTCCTTCACTGAAAGTTGCAATTCATTCGCAAGCACTTGAACTTATACTTAATCACTAATAAAAACATGTTGAAAATGGTTTAATTTTTTTTTTATAAATGAAAAGATCATATATACATATAGCTTTACAACAAAAAAGTTATATGAAATTAAAAATAAATTTTTGAACCCAGCGCAGTTCGACAAAATACCGGTTACGTAAAAGAGACCGAGATAGCATGTAAGATAAGTGGAAAAACTTCCTTGTTATTAAAATGTAATCTGTGTTGACTATAAGAATAACTAGCTGTACCTGCGATTCCGTTTGCGTGAAACCTAATGTAGAAAAACTATGTCTAATAATATCATCTGAATGTATTAAGTCCATTTACTTATCTACGTTTGTCTCTTACTTAAGTCGCGTTGTAATTAAAATTACAATAACTTTTGATAGAGTGGACCGATTTTAATGAAACCAAGACAAATGTTACTCGAGGATATGCTTTATGATTTTCTTTATCGTGAACGCAGTACTTTAGCAGTCATGCGTGTTCAGCAAACAGACAGACATTTCTAAAAAAATTGAAATGTATTTTATTACTTATTTCCAAACACCTGCAACAATGTTATCACAAAAATCTAAAAAGTACACAGGACAAGTCAGATTTACATTCTTACTATAGGTATATATATAGATAAGAATATAATGAAACCATTGATAATATTAATTATAAATGTAATTAGACTACTGATTAGCCTGACCGAAACGAATATCAACGGTAGATATGCGCAGCGAATCCGGATGCTTCTCGCAAATGAACCCATAATTGAAGTTGCAGGTTGTGTCATCAAAACGTGCATTCCGGTACATGCCGCCGCATCTTTGCGGTTTTCCGTCATAAGTGTGAGTCGGTTGACCGACAGCCCATTTCTCGTAACCAGCTTCCTTTAACGAATCGCCTGGAAATTATATAAATTTTATAACTTATTTATATCCGTAATTATTATCCTTCGATCAACAATAACTAGATAAAGGGTCACGTACAAATCGAAGCTAAAAGCCGCCCGCGTAAATATATACTTATGTGTAGCTATTTGTTTACTAAGAAAAGGAGAAAAAAAGTTTTAAAACTGTTTTAAGTTCAACCTAATTACAACCATAACACCTTGTAATAAAGTCACAAATGTTCAAAATATTATCTAATACTTACAATAAAACGAGCAAAGTAATAAATTACTCCCCTCACAAATGAAAAGATAACATAAACAACGTTTAGTGTGAATTCAACCTTAACACGTAATGAATAAAGTACGTTTTCCGGTTATTGTGCGTGTTTGTGAGGGGCGAGGCCAAACATTTGTATCACAGGTTTAAAATCGGTAATTTTGTTCAAAATTTGATATTATTACATCCACTTCAGTTGTGCACAATAACTGAACTATATTACGTACACCACCAATATTATAAACTATAGGGTCAAATAACACAAGATTATGAATAAAATATAAAATTCACTACATTACATTCCAAAATCTCGCTAAAAACACTCCATTAGTCGAAATGTATACAGCGACATACGACGGATGCTTACTTTTTAACGGTTACCGTTACTCTAGAGTTTTAGGATCATCTTTTTCAAACGCTTTATTATACATCTGATAATAACTTCGATCAACAATAACTAGATAACGTGTCGGCGCGAAAAAAAAAAGATGATCCTAAAACTCTAGAGTAACGGTAACCGTTAAAAAGTAAGCATCCGTCGTATGTCGCTGTATACATTTCGACTAATGGAGTGTTTTTAGCGAGATTTTGGAATGTAATGTAGTGAATTTTATATTTTATTCATAATCTTGTGTTATTTGACCCTATAGTTTATAATATTGGTGGTGTACGTAATATAGTTCAGTTATTGTGCACAACTGAAGTGGATGGGAAATAATACCATAAAGGGTGGATTCTGTCTTGCCACGAAAACTCCCAGGAAAGTTTTAAGAAGACGGCCACCATCTTGTTAGTTTGTGGAAATGATCACAAGAAAGTTGTAGTATCACATTCGACAATGGTAGTAATAATGTACTATAAGATTTGTTGTCAAAAATAAAATAAAATACATAGTAGCAAAATGGGATGAACTGTAGTGAATATAAGTGACACAGTGATTAGAGTCTATTCCCATTTATACATGGCTATAAGGAATATATGTCAAAAATGGTTCTTTTATACTTCATAGAGTTTTTGACCACAGCCGCGCTTAATGTTTAATTACGGTGTGGTCCAAGAGGAGGGGTTAGAGGTAGTCATAATTTTCAAATAATCAATTTTCTACAAGTATAATATTTTTAAAATATTCTCTGAAAATATGAAGTGAATCCGACAAATACTTCTCGAGTTATACGACAATTAAGAAAAGGCTCTCAGGTGCTCCAGAACTCTCGAAGATTTATTTTTTATAAAGAACAGTTGGTTTTTTCTTGAAAATCTGGAGAAAATAACCTGAGGTCGCCATTTTGTTATTTAAAGTTTTGATCAGGCACTAGGTTTTCAATTAATAAAACTAATTTTTTTGTCCGATGAATCACCAATTAATTGTGATGGTTACCGCAACAAATTTCTGTTGGAATTTATCAACACAAGCAGCCATGACTTAAAATTATTAAATTATTTCAAATTTTCGTGAAATCAAGTTGAAACATGTAATAATGCCATATTATTACTTTTATAAAAAAAATGTGATTTACTGGCAAAAAATATATATTGAAAATTCTCATTTTTTCATGTCTCTGACTGACCACACATACGCTACTGGTGAAAACCGCACGAAAATGCGTTCAATAGTATTTGAGTTTATCGCGAACAAACAGACAGACAGTCGTGACAAAGGACTTTGAAAGAAAGTTAGTTGTCAATGACGACTGACCATAGAGTTCGACAAAATACCGGTTACGTAAAAGAGACCGAGATAGCATGTAAGATAAGCGGAAAAAACTTCCTGGTGATTAAAATGTAGTCTGTGTTGACTATAGGAATAACTGGCTGTACCTGCGATTCCGTCCGCGTGGAACCTAATGTAAAACCTTATTGTAAGAAAACAGTGATTAATAAAGTCATGTCAATATATCAAGTCCATTTACTTATCTACTTTCCTCTCGTACTTAAGTCGCGTCCTCATTAAAATTACAATAACATTTGATAGAGTGAACCGATTTTAATGAAATCGAATGATTTTCTTTATCGTGAACGCAGTACTTTAGCAGTGATGCGTGTTCAGCAAACAGACAGACATTTCTAAAAAAATTGAAATGTATTTTATTACTTATTTCCAGACACCTGCAACAATGTTATCACAAAAATCTAAAAAGTACACAAGACAAGTCAGATTTACATTCTTACTATAGGTATATATATAGATAAGAATATAATGAAACCATTGAAAATATTAATTATAAATGTAATTAGACTACTGATTAGCCTGACCGAAACGAATATCAACGGTAGATATGCGCAGCGAATCCGGATGCTTCTCGCAAATGAACCCATAATTGAAGTTGCAGGTTGTGTCATCAAAACGTGCATTCCGGTACATGCCGCCGCATCTTTGCGGTTTTCCGTCATAAGTGTGAGTCGGTTGACCGACAGCCCATTTCTCGTAACCAGCTTCCTTTAACGAATCGCCTGGAAATTATATAAATTTTATAACTTATTTATATCCGTAATTATTATCAGATGTATAATAAAGCGTTTGACAAAGATGATTCTAAAACTCTAGAGTAACGGTGACCGTTAAAAAGTAAGCATCCGTCGTATGTCGCTGTATACATTTCGAATAATGGAGTGTTTTTAGCGAGATCTTGGAATGTAATGTAGTGGATTTTATATTTTATTCATAATCTTGTGTTATTTGACCCTATAGTTTATAATATTGGTGGTGTACGTAATATAGTTCAGTTATTGTGCATAAGTGAAGTGGATGGGAAACAATACCATAAAGCGTGGATTCTGTCTTGCCACGAAAACTCCCAGGAAAGTTTTAAGAAGACGGCCACCATCTTGTTAGTTCGTGGAAATGATCACTAGAAAGTTGTAGTATCACTTTCGACAGTAGTAGTGATAGTCTACTAGAAGATTTGTTGTCAAAAATAAAATAAAATACATAGTAGCAAAATGGGATGAACTGTAGTGAATATAAGTGACACAGTGATTACAGTATATTCTTATTTATACTTTTTTTTTTATGTCATACATGGCAAACGAACAGATGGGTCACCTGATGTTAAGTGATCACCACCGTCCATGGACACTAACAACTTCAGAGGAGTCGCAAGTGCGTTGCCACCCTTTGGAGGAGGGAAAGGGAGAGGAGAGAGGAAATGGGAGGGGAGGTGGACCTCCGGCGCTCTCACTGACCGAACGAAACGCAACAATGCAAGCACTGTTACTTCACGTCGGTTTTCTATGAGAGGGTGGTACTACCCCGGACGAGCCGACCCATTCGTGCTGAAACCAGTAATAGTTTCAGCGTGGCTCTACCACCATTGACACATACATGGCTATAAGGAATATATGTCAATAATGGTTCTTTTATACTTCATAGAGTTTTTGACCACAGTTGCGCTTAATGTTTAATGACGGTGTGGTCCAAGAGGAGGGGTTAGGGGTAGTCATAATTTTCAAATAATCAATTTTCTTCAAGTATAATATTTTTAAAATATTCTCTGAAAATATGAAGTGAATCCGACAAATACTTCTCGAGTTATTCGACAATTAAGAAAAGGCTCTCAGGTGCTCCAGAACTCTCGAAGATTTATTTTTTATAAAGAACTGTTGGTTTTCTCTCGAAAATCTGGAGAAAATAACCTGATATCGCCATTTTGTTAATTAAAAATGTTTTGTTCAGGTACTAGGTTTTCTATTAATAAAACTATTTTTTTATCCGATGAATCACCAATTAATTGTGATGGTTACCGCAACAAATTTCTGTTGGAATTTATCAACACAAGCAGCCATGACTTAAAATTATTAAATTATTTCAAATTTTCGTGAAATCAAGTCGAAACATGTAATAATGCCATATTATTACTTTTATTAAAAAATGTGATTTACTGGCAATAAATATATATTGAAAATTCTCATTTTTTCATGTCTCTGACTGACCACACATACGCTACTGGTGAAAACCGCACGAAAATGCGTTCAATAGTATTTGAGTTTATCGCGAACAAACAGACAGACAGTCGTGACAAAGGACTTTGAAAGAAAGTTAGTTGTCAATGACGACTGACCATAGTACATAACAGGCAATTTTAATAAAGAATAAGTCTAATTGTATTAGTATTTCTTTTAAAATAAATATTACAGTGACAAAACTCACCGTGTAAAGTTCCGAAAAAATTACTGCCGTGCCAGTTATAAAATCCTAGCATGATTATATCTGCGTATGGCGACGAGATAGTTGAAGCAGGATACTGGGCGAAAATTTCCTTCAGTACCTCAGCTTCTAGATCGCTGTTGATGATGGCCAGGTGTCCGCCCTCCGCCGAGCAAACGGCCGCCGCAACCCAATAAGGCCTTCCGAAACTATGGAACTTGTAGCATTTGTTTGTCCGTTTATCCAGTTTGTATTCTAAAATTACAGTACATACAAGCTGACCCGACCATGCGTTACTGTGGCTCGATTATAACATGTTCAAAATTATGATAAACTATTTTCAAAATTACTACGTAGCGCCATCTATAACAGTCGACCCATACAGTCTCTGTCAATAGACTTATTTAAAGCGCTATCTATTCGAGACTGGTGAAACTTACAATTAATAACAATAATCAACATTGACAATAATTTAATTTGTCATTAAAATATGTTAAGGTCATTTAAGTACATGTTATTACATACTTAAATTATTCATACTTTTACCTGCTTCTTCTATTTGTTATTCACTTACTATATATGAGTTGTTCATTTCAAAATGAACTAAATCCAATTTTAATCATTCATATAATATGTTTTATTCTTCTAAGATCCAGTTTTTTTATACACCGAGAACGAAGTTCAAAGTTTGCCGTAAGATTTGCTTTATGATTTTTATTATTTTGTATATACAAAATATGAAAATCTTGAAAAATAACGTAACATTTTAGGAACGGCTAAAATTGGATTTAGCTTATTTTCAAATGTAACAACTCATATATGTATATCGTACTGTTTATCTACTATTCATTTGTTTGTGAAAACACTTTGCCTTTTTTTTATACTACGTCGGTAGCAAACAAGCATGCGGGCCGCCTGATGAAAAGCGGTCACCGCAGCCTATGGACGCCTGTAACATCAGAAGCGTTACATGCGCGTTGCCGACCCTTAAGTAACCTATTTATTTTCCTCTTGAAGCACCCCATACTGTAGTCTCTAGGAAAAACTTCAGCAAGAAGCTCATTCCATAACCGGATCGCTCGTGGAAGGAAACCCCTTTGAAACCGGACCGTCCGAGACCATTTCGGTTCCAATGTATGGGGAAGAATTCTCTGCCGACGACGAGCAGTGCGATGGTGGAAAGTTGCCTAGTACTGTGAAACGTGCACCCAGTATTGAGCCATATTAAAGGATTAGAATGAACATATTTTCGTGAATTTACCTGGATCGGTAGTTCCGCATTCGGTCAAAACTAGTTTGTCCGAGTGTTTTTTATAGCAAATGTATGGAAAGGGTCGACCGCAGTCCACATCCTCCACTGATCCGTCACCGTGGTATACAATGCATCTTTCATTATTATCTAGATTGTCCGGGTTACCTGGCTTCCATCTGACTGGAATCTCAGATAAAGGTATACCTGGAAAATAAAATTAGAGATTAGAGATATAATTAGAGATATTAAAGAAATAAAATTTGATTGATTGACCTTTTTGGCAACCAGTCTTGCCATTATCATGCCATGCCATGCTCTGCCATTGTCAATTAGGTAACAATGTTACTAGTGTCTTGCGACAATTTATTGTTCTAACAACATAGTCTTTAGAACTTTCCATGGAGTTTTGTGGCATCTCAGAATTCATGTTCCGTTATATTATTTCCCATGACTTCACTTATGAATAATAACCAAACAATTAAGTAAAATGCCACAAACATTACAAAATAATAAATATAGAGTTTCTTTTTTTCGAACTGCCTACACTATTGGCCTGAGGGGCCTTCACAGCATCACAGGACTAAGGCGACCGGTAAAGGCACTAAAGACGTACCGCCTTGCGACAAGCTGAAGGGTGCCAGAGTGTCCGAACTTCGACTTGGGCTGTTGCCTTGGATGCAACTTCGCGAACCTGTCTAAGCTAGCTATTTATACATATAAGAATTCCTGCGATACACATATGCAAGGTCATGTGAGTATGTAAGTCACGAATTCAAACGTGTATTTTGTGTCTGATAAAAAATATAGAATATAGAGTCGAATAGCAAAATATTATAAGTAGATTATAAAAACCATCACATGACAGACTTAGATTCCGTTAGAACATCTAAAATTGATTTAGATTGATTGATTACTTGATCATTTAAAAAAAGATATATTCTAAATTACCATCTAAAGAATTGAAGTCGCCACCAGCTAGTGTAGCGTGGATCCCCGTGTACGCAATTACTCTGTGTTTAGCGGCCAAGCTCCTTATAACAGCAGTCATGCCATAGGTAGTGGGCGACGCTAATTTCGCACCTGAAACAAACAATGTATAAACTACTAGCTGAGTCGACCACACGCTGCTGTGGCTCAGTTATTACAGTTGAATTGAAATTAGAACACGCGGACCATGAAATAAACTGGAATTGAAAAAGAAATTCTAAATTAAAACGTGGCGCCATCTATGAGATGTCTATAACAGTCGGTCTTACAGCTTTCTGCCAACAAACTAATTTGAAGCGCCATCTGTTCGCGACTGATGAAACTTACAATTAATAACAATAAGCAACATTGACAATCATTTGGGTACCCCACAGATAATCTTTACAAAGAATGTCAGGTTTTAACTGTAAGACAGCTTTTTATCCTACAAATTATCCTCCGTCAACATTTAGGAACACCAAGCTTACAAATCTCTGATAAGAGAAGAAGGGTCGAGGACATAATAAAAGTACGTAAACATAACACTTGGTTTGTTTGTCGTTTTGAAGGCTTCCTGGGAGGATTGCTCTATAATAAAGCGTAATAATAAATTATAATTATAAATTCGGTAGTTCAAATCATACACTTTTATTTAAAAAACAATTCACTCATTACTATCATAAAACACTTGTCTCACTCGGAAGATCGTGTTACACAATAATCTCACATATTTAGTTAATTCAAATTAAGTTTTTATTTATTACATATGTTTAAGTCACTGTTTGTTTTAGTTCTCATGATATGAAATTGTGATATCTGCGATACGGTTTGTAACCAATGCAGATACCAATATTACTGTTAATTATGTACACATTGGCTTGGAATATTAAAATATTATTATTATTTAGATTCCATGAAGATTGGTTGAATAGTTTCGGAGTTCATCGTGGACAAACATCGTGGCGCTGGATTTTTATATATTTAAACTGATTCCCGTGACTTCGTCTGTGTTTGTGATCTGAATTGTTTTGTATATATCTTTTGTATATATCTCATTGTATATATTTTTGACGAAAGCTCCCAGGCGGCTTGACTTTTTCCGGCACTTAAAACATTTATCGTTATATTCCAACCAATTTACAAAAAATCATGACAAATTATATACCTAAACCTTCTTCGTTAATCACTCTATCTATTAATAAAACCGAATAAATAATCTGTTCATTACTTTTTGAGTTTATCGCGAACAGACAGACACACTGACGCGGCGGAGGACTATATTATACAATATGTAGTGATGATATTAAACCATCGTTCTATCTGTAAACAAAGTATGTAAATAATATGCTTTCTATTTACCTTCGTAAGCGCATCGTAGTCTCGCCTCTTCCCAATCGATTGGCATCCGATGCAGTTTGAACCAACTGTCAGCTTCGATGAAATAATCGTAGTCTGCCCTAAATATCTTTTCGTCTGAAATTAAACCATAGAATCTGGTAACATTATAATCAGGGATGTTATGGATATGATATTTCGGTTCCGGATACGGATATAGGAATATAATTATATCGGTTACGGTTACGGATATGTAATTATTTCGGATTATCCGTTAGTTTCGGATAGTTTCGGTTACGGATAGTAGATTGAAGTATTTTAGATTATTTTAGAATTTTAGACAGTTTTATTTTTACGTTGTCAAAAACATTGATGTTTACTTTTTTGTCAAAAAATAAAAGAAACCTCATTTCATAAAAATAATTTGACGATTTGATTTGTTTTATATGTCGGTTACCAAATATGTCAATGTTTACTTATTTTACATATAAAAATAAACAAATCTCGTTTCATATAAAAATGGGTTTGTTTATTTATTTGTTACCAAAACATCGAACTCGAACATCGAACATATAAAAATAAATTAAACCACACTTCATAAGAAAATTACACAGTTTTATTTGTTTGTTATCAAAAATATCGGTGTTTTGCAATCGATATAATGTCGTACATCGATGCTTTGGATTCGATGTTGACATCGATTTTTTTCTAATAGTATTCTAATACGTCGTGGGCTGGCGTGGTGATTATGCTCATACCTTCTTTCGGGAAGAGGCGTATGACCCTGCAGTGGGTTTTTACAGGCTTTTTACTGTCAACGGTCAACTCAGTAAAAGTATAATTTATACAAATATATTTATCACCACACAATTCATTACTTTGTCCTTCCTCTACTTCTATACTTCTACCTTCATACCTATCATTCTCTTAGAAAAGTCTAAACTTTTATCCCTCATGGTATTTTCATCCATAACATGAATTTATTAAGGTCCAACATTTTTATTAATAAACAATGAAAATCACTATATCAATTTAGGTCTTGTAATGGCGCTTATAAAAATCATACTACCGTTTCGGAAAACAACACATTCATTGTGAAGAACCGGCAAGAAATTCCTTCTGGTTTATCTTTCCATCATACAGATTTCTACAAACATATATAGTTAGAGATATAGATTACATTCGTTTTTGGCGGATGCACAGAGGGGTGTCGTTTCCAGACATCAAAATCGTTCACATATTAATCCACCCTATAATAGCCCTAAGATATTAAGACCCGCTTGACACGGTGTTTGAACTTACTATCCGGTAAATCGGTAATTGGGACTTTATTATAAAATCTAATATTATAACCTAAAAACCAGTTACTGTTAGTGAATCTATTATGAGATTACCACTTTATCCCTGTTTTTAGACGTATTTAGATTATATCGGGTTTTGACTAAATACACTACATACAGTTTGTTTAGTTTTTCTGAGCTTACATTAGATTATTATTCATTTAAACGTTTTCTCCAAATCTATGAAAGAATGATACCTAGTGTCAAGAGATGAACATAAGCCTGTGATTATGGACACTAATTACGAAATTCGGGCAATTGTTCCATTTCATGACATTACGCACTAACTGCTGGTACTGAGAAAAAAGTTTTTAATCGACCACCAAGGTAAGTAAAATGCAAATCCGATTTGAAGATATAGAAATAGTAACTTACATATATTTTATACATAATCTTGTTTAATTGAACTCTATGTTTTGTAATATTGGTGGCATTTTATTTCGTGCGGTTATTATGGTACGGTGGATGGATGAATAATATAGAGCATGAATTCTGAGATGCAACAAGAACATCCTGGAAAGTTCTAACAAGGGGGCCATCATCTTGTTTGAACATTGATATTATCGTTAGACCATTTTAATTTTATTATCTACTCGATAATGGCAGTGGTAATCTGGAAGATTCGTTGCCAAAAATCAAATAAAAAACCTTGCATGTAGATTTCCTGTTATAAATAAATTGGTTTTATATTTACGTTTCCATTATTTCTTTCTAAAACTGGTTGTAATAGACGGGTTATGTTAACACTGCAATAGCGAATTTACTTTAACATTGTAACCACTAGTAGGTTGCACAATACACGAGACCTTAAAATCTTACATGAAAATTAGTTACTAATAAACAAAATTCTATATAAAAATTAAATTATATATCTAAAAACATTTTGTTTTCAACTCAGATTTTATTTATTGAATTCTGTTATATTTATGTCACATTCTGTAAAGAGCCGAGTGTTATCCAGCGCTTGTTGAATATGTAATACATTTTGAAATCATGAAATATAACGTACAAAATTAAGTTCACTTTAAAAGAGTATGACATATGGCCATATAAAGGTAAATTATAAACTATTTCTAGAAAAATATTTTAATGGAACTTTTTCTGGTGGCAATCCCAAATGGCAATGTGGTTGCAGACTATTAGATGTTAGGCTTTTACAGGTAATTATATTATAAGTAAAACAGCTTTTTAGAAGTTAAGCTTTCAAAGTTGCATTTTAATTGCTATTGCTGGAACACATCGATAGTTCCTATTTCGAAGTAAAGTATTACAGCAAATTAGACGAGCGCTAAAAAGTATTAAATGTGTATGCACGTACGTGTATGTCAATTAAGTGGTTACTTCAACCTGTGACTATGTAAATCAAATCAACAATACTTTATTCAATTTAGGCCATTAGGTCATGATACATATATAAAAAAAACAGATGGATACATTCGTTTTTGACGGATGCACAGAGAGGCGCGTCATTTTTAGACGTCGCCATCGTTCGCATATACATACTATGTAGGGCCAATCTTAAGAGGACTATAGCCCTGATACTGTTCATAGAATGTTACCACTCCTTGGGAAGTCATTGAATGCTTCATATATGGTGCCAGTCATACAATTTCAACTATAATATAGCGACGAAGTCGTGGTTGTCTAGTGGTTTGACCTGTGGAATATGATTTCGATGTCCGCAGGTTCGAACCTCGGCACGTACCACTGAATTTTTCGGAATTTGCGTACATTTACTAATTTAAATTGGTGCGAATAAACTGCAGTTTGTAGGTGGTAGAGACAACCTATAAAAGGCATAAATAAATTAAAAGAAGCAAAAGTCTATGGATAATAATAATCATGGAATAGTATACATTATGACAATGACAAATTAGATAACTAAATAGATATCAATTTTATTATATGACAATTAAATAAATGTAACACCTAGTCTACGGCTCGATTTCTTTCTCTCTCTCTCTTCCCTCGTCTGTTCAATACTGTTCCCTAAAACCGCTTGTGGTTCTCATTCTAAATTCTAACGATGTATTTTTAGACTAACTAGGATAAGATAATACTGGGAACCACGACCACTGTAATACTAATAATAATAATAAAAAAATACTACTACTGAGATGAAAAGAAATGATAAAGACCAAAGACTAAATAAAGAGGTAAAAAGAAACAATATAATAAAAACAAAAATAGAATAAGAAAGTTTAAAATGTGAATGTACTGATAATGACTGATAATATAATAATGGATATAAGAATATAATACAATTAAAACAAATTACGTTTAAGAACTATGTAAACCGATAGCTATAATAAGATCATAGGTACATTATAAAATACTTGTACATAGAATAATAAATATAACATTAATGTTAACGATGGACATGTA
>MU158920.1:431056-458775 GCA_015888305.1 Antheraea pernyi
ACATCACACTCTATTACATTTGTAAAAGTAGTAAAGATAAAGTAAATTCGAAGAGTCGAGTTTATAATAATCTTATTTTATTTAAGGGTTACAAAATTTTGTATTATAATATTTAATTAAATATATTTTTATTGTATTTTAGTGATTAAGATGCTATTGTTACAATAAATAAATTGAATACATTTTTATCGAACTTTTTTTATCATAAGTAACATATCGATACAGTATCCGTACAAGTTTGTAATGCGCATCACTATAGAAACATTAGGGGTTACCCCGCGTTACCCCGGGCCCCTCCTTACACCCGCGACAACGGATCGCCCGGTTCCCATACTATATCCGATTATGCAGTCTCTATTAACTACGCGCTGGTTTGTTACTCTATGACTTCGATTAATACAAATAAAAAATACATGAAAAATTTACGTTTCAAATTTTTCATACAAAACGGCAATTTCATAGGTAAAGACCTAATATTTATAGTTTGTAAGTATATTATATATGTATATGTAGTTATATAGTATATTAAGAGTGTAAACAAGGAAAACTTAGAAGTCTTAGACACAACAATATATTTCTAATATCTTATAATGCCCTTTTTCATGTCCCGAACCAGCAATATAAATGTCATTTTTATAAGAAAATATGTTAAAATTGTATCAAAATGTTTTTTGTCAAAAGTTTATTATCAAATTGTTTTGGTATGTCTATGATTTACTTAAGTAGTTAGTTTCTGGTAAGCACACTGTTGTTTTCATTAAGAAAACTGTTAACGAACAAAATGCCCGCCTTAAAACCGCTCTGGTTCTTTCGCACGGCCAAGTTTACAGTATTCCTATTAAGAGCGAATAGATCTGATGTTATGCCTCATTGTTCATTTTAAACTTTACGTCTGTATTCGGAGAACTTCAAGCCATCGACTTAGGGTTGAAATCCCCAAATAAGATACGGTGTGTAAGATACGGGTATCTCTCTGTGCATCCACTAAAAACGTAACGTGCAATGTATTTAAAATATTGTTATCAACCACTTCCGGTGCCGCTGCATCACATCCAGGAGACGAGACTACAATACGACCGGAACATTGATACTAACGCCACCATATTAGAGAGACATTGACATTAGCGCCACCATATTAAAGATACATAAATAAGAATTATTATTATTATATAGATTTCAATAAGACGTAAATAAGTATTGATATTATTATATAGAATTAAATCATTAGTTTGATCGTTATTATATTTACTTTGCAGAATTATGATTAGATAGTATAATCTTTGACTTCATAGTTCGGCCTATGAAAGGCAAGATGTCGCTGATCTACATGTCGAAACAGATTAGTAAACACATTAGAGATACATAAATAAGGATAATTACATAAAATTGTTGTATAGCTTAAGTAACATTAATTTGTTCATACTTTATTATTTTTGTGTTACTTAAATTATTTTGCGGAATTATGTGTAAATAGTAATCGCTTTGACTTACATAGATAGGCGTTTAAAAGGCAAGATGTCGGTGATATCTACGGATTATTATAATGTACAAAGTATTGTAAGGCGAAGCTCTGCCCAAATAAATAGTGACAGTATCTACGAAGTGTTTATTGGCAGATCGAACTGCATCGACTCTATACGTGATTAGTGTAATAATATATATGTTAATCTTTGACTTCATAGTTCGGCCTATGAAAGGCAAGATGTCGCTGATCTACATGTCGAAACAGATTAGTAAACACATTAGAGATACATAAATAAGGATAATTACATAAAATTGTTGTATAGCTTAAGTAACATTAATTTGTTCATACTTTATTATTTTTGTGTTACTTAAATTATTTTGCGGAATTATGTGTAAATAGTAATCGCTTTGACTTACATAGATAGGCGTTTAAAAGGCAAGATGTCGGTGATATCTACGGATTATTATAATGTACAAAGTATTGTAAGGCGAAGCTCTGCCCAAATAAATAGTGACAGTATCTACGAAGTGTTTATTGGCATATCGAACTGCATCGACTCTATACGTGATTAGTGTAATAATATATATGTTAAAAAGATAAACTCGTTCTTCTGGACTACTGTATGGTTTTCCATAAAGGTTGTAGTTTTGATGTTCACAAGCGCCTTATTAGTGCCTAAACTGAATAAAGTATTGTTGATTTTGACAGTATGGTAAAATATAGCCTACTTTCTCATAAAAATACAGAATGAAATTTTAGTCATGTACAATATTCGATGAAATTATTTTAATTTTATTATTTACTAGCTTATATCCGCAGCTTCACTCGTGTTAATGTAAGGTAACATAACCCTCATGAACAGTACTTCTTTTAGGGCGAAAAGTACTGTAAATCCTTTTCTGGATACTCGAAAATGGGTGTACAAAATGTCATAGTTATCGGTTAAATTTGTTAAGACATGAGAGCGTTACAAACAAACTTAGCTTGACTTAGCTAAAATTTTAGCATTTATAATATTATTTAGTATTATCTATACCTTCGCCGTTAGTGGCACCAGCCATAAACACAATGTAACACGCGAAATATATTGGTCTCATTTTGATGTTGTGACGCCGAACGACTAGGTACCACTAAACAACTTACAGTATAAAGTCTGGCAAGGATATTATATTGCCATAGAAAAGTTTGAGCAGATTTATTAAGTAACTTTAATATAATAGTCAGGGCTTATTGTGCGTAATGGATAATTAAACATACAAATAACATCTATATATCTATATATATATATATAGATCTATACTCTATAGGTACATCTATACATACACACATCAAAAAAGTCTAAGCAACATTCGTGATATTACAAATTTTACCATTTATATTAATTAATTTCTAAGTATTTACTCAAACAAAGTTAGGCCGTACTCATGCAGTCGATTTCGCACAGTTTGAGGACTTACATCAACACCACTTTGTTACCAATTTGTAGCCTCAAACTTATCTCTCGAGCGGTTAACATCTGCTGGCGTCTTGCAGTCAGTTGTATTTACCGGTCTTGCCGAGTGGTTGTACTCCTTTTACGGCGTGGATGCTGTTCAGCGGGTTCTCCCGCTGCCAAAGACGACAAATAACACTTCTATGAATGCCAAAATGTCGAGATACCTGAGATTGATTACTTCCCGCTTGCAACATCCCTACAGCTCTTTGCATTTCATCTGCCATCAAATGACGTAGTTTCATGACGTAAAGAATATCTAACAATTCAATTTTGTCGCTAACTTTATTTAAATGGTTGGTAAAATTATAAAATCAAGACTAAACGTAGCAATTAAAACGCACTTAAATTCAAACAAATTCGCAGTCATTTGAATTTTATGAAAAAACAAAACATAATCAAAATTTATTTTACAACCAGCCAGTATGTCATCAATAACAAAAAAGTTTACTTACCTACGCACTTAGTTTGAGTAAATACTTAGAAATTAATTAATATAAATGCTAAAATTTGTAATATCACGCATGTTACTTAGACTTTTTTGATGTGTGTATTAGAAATCCCAAGGATTTACCTTGGGTATAATAGGATATAATAATATGTAATTTCTTAAAGTTATCGCAAAAGATGTACAAGTGTTTTTTGGTTAATCTCATTGATTTTTTCACAACATTATTAGTGAGGGCGCATAAGAAATGCCTTAAAAATTAAAAGTTAATTGACCTGTGCCAAAAAATGGAAGTAAATAAAATTGTTGACAAAAAACTATATAGGCAAATTATGCTTGCAACTATTTTATATGTTTCTCCCTCTGCAGGTAAACTACATCGTTATTACGTTTTTTAAATTCAGTTGTAACATTATTTTGAAATAAATTCCAGATCATCAAATATCATACTATATAAAGAGTCAATTACACAAAACATACGAAAGTTTCACGAAGCGAACTATGGAGCTGTATGTGAAGGCGCATTGTCATGCATTAACCTAAAATCGGAGCCAAAGGTTTGTGCAAATGGGTAGACATAAGGTCTGAGAATATCCTCAATGTAATTTTCAGCATTCATGACAACATTTACAAAAACGAGCTCAGTTCGCCTGTTCTTCAGAATACCCGCTCATAACATAACTGTTGAGCCGCTGTATAGATGAACTTCCTGAACGCACCTGAGAATTTCAGTATTTCCGGGCCGACGCTACACTCGCACCCTTCTTGTATCAGGCTTAAACCCGAATCGCGACTCATCGGAAAACATAATTTTATCCCATTGTTCCTGGGTCCATGTTATGCGTTCTCTACACCATTCATATCGAATTCGCGAATCGCGATTCCCGTGACGTATCGGTGGACACCTGATTGGGCGTCGAGCTCGTCACAATAAATACATTTTCTTTAGAAATTTCATTTTGTAAGAAAAAAGTTTAGTTTCTTATGTATCTTAGTTTCTACAGTATATTCTAATATTGTTCATTTCTGTTATTAAAAGAACTTATAAAGACAACAGCTATTATTTTTACATCATAGAACACTAAAGATATTATTTTAAAAATGAAATACAACTTTATAATGTGAAGAACCATCCTAAAATTTAAATTAGTACATGTTGCTTAGACTTTTTTGACGAGTGTATAATAAAAATGTACATCTAACGGTACTTTTTAGAATTTCGTGAAAAAAATTGTTGCAGGTGTCTAGGAATAAGTAATAAAAGATTCAATCATTTTTAGAAATGTCTGTCTTTGTGTTTGTTTGAACACGCGTCACTGCTGAAGTACTGGGTTCACAATAAAGCCTCATCGACAAATTTATAAAGCATATCTTCGAGAATAACTTTTATTTTAATGAAGACGCGGCGTAAGTACGAGAGAAAAGTAGATAAGTAAATGGACTTAATACATTCAGATGACTTTATTAATCACTGTTTTTTATATAACGTTCCACGCAGACGAAATCGCGGGCACAGCTAGTGTACAATAATTAAATAAGTAAGGAAGAATGAACCAACCAATAAAACACAATAGAAAACTTAAGCCATTTGCGATACGAAGTGAAGGGTACAGACATAGTATTCTTCCTCTTGCAACAGTATATCGATAATTGTCAATAGCCAATTATATAGGTATACATTTAATATATGTTGCTATTGACCTAGCAAGGTTTTAACAGCTTCACCGGACTACTGCGGCGAGCTCTTAAGGCACTCAGCCAATAGTATAAGGCTTTCACTTGAAATGCGTGATCTTTGATTACGCTATTGACCTATCAAGGTCTTAACAGTCTAGTCACACAGCTCTGCACAAAGATCACACATTTTTTTTCTTTCTCAGACTTACTACGCTATTGACCTAGTAAGGTCTTAACAGCTTCACCGGACTACGGAGCACGGAGGCACTCAGCCTTCTGAGAAAGAAAAAAAATGTGTGATCTTTGTGCAGAGCTGTGTGACTAGATGTACTATTACTCGATTATTATTAAATTTTTTGTATTATTCGAGCATGTACGTATCAACTGTCATACGTGATTATAATGCTTTTTTAGGCATCAAAAGCCTCACACGGTGTTTGAACTGACACCGGGTAATAAAACCCAAGTCATTCCAGAACTCGCTGCAGGACATCCTAAAAATAGTATATTTTCAATAGGCAAGTTCGCAACCCTTTTTTTTACATGGGGAAATCCCTACGGATTTACGGATTCCCACCCGCAGCTGCCCGGCTCGGTATGTCCGACTTGCACGGACTAAAACCCCATAGTGCCTTCTCATACCTACTGGCCGGGGGGCAGGAGGTGCCGACTGGCACTGCGTCTACTCCCCGGCAGGTGTCGGCCCCTTCTCAGGGGCCTCTTCGCGGTCGAGGGGTCAGGATCGTAGGCCCCTCAGGGGAGGGCGACGTGGGAGTCGCATTGGCACAATGCGCCTCAACCACACGGGCCTGTGCAGAAATTCCGCCAGGTCATTGCTGACCCTGCGCCACCGTGATCGTCGACCGCGGGAGGGGAGCGCTGGCTGGTCTGCTCCCTCTCCCTCTCCGCCGCCTCCTTTGCGAGCATAACCGCCTCGCAGTAGGAGGCGACGGAGCTTCATCCGATCTCGCTCCCGACCATCCTCGTACGGATGACTGCCGGGAGCGAGAGACCGGATCCTATGGCCGCGACGAGCTTACGGCGTGGCATGTCCCAGGCGGAACACTCTGCAAAGGGAGTTCGCAACCCTAGTTTAACTGTATAACTGTTTTATTATAAACTAGCTGTGCCCACGACTTCATCCTCGTGGAACCTGATATACAAAACAGTGACCAATAAAGTCATCTGAATGTACTGTAATGTACATTACGTACTTTTCTCTCATACCTAAGTCGCGTCGTCATTAAAATTACTATAACTTTTGATAGAGTAATGAAAGAAAGACTAAGTTACTCTCAAGGATATGTTTATGATTTTATTGATGATGTGTGGTTTTATTGTGAACGCAGTACTTGAGCAGTGATGCCTGTGTTCATACATACAGACTTTAGACACCGGCAACATTTTTTTTACAAAAATCTAAAAAGTGCAGACACGTTAGTTTTAGATTCTTTTTATATCTTTATACATAATTTTTTTCTGTGCGTGTGTATGTCACTGAACTCCTCCTAAACGGCTGGACTGATTTTAATAAAACTGTGTGCGTGTTCCCGTGGATCCGAGAATGGTTTAGATTCACAATTGGACCCGGTAGGTGACGTTGCGGTTAATTTTTAGAATTTTTTTTATTATCAAGGCAGGACAACGTCCGCCAGGTCCGCTAGTTATGTATAATTGTTTTGCCGTCTGCGACAATTAATTTCACAACACTCGAAAAAGTATATACACCTTATATTAACATTTTTATTATATGTAGATTATAGAGTTATTATTATAGGGGTATTATTACAGGTAGAAAACGTATTTCTTTAATTGATTACTTTTCGTGTTGCGAGTTGTACGAAGTCAGCCAGCTGTCGTTTATTCACTATGATATTGCCCAGTTTGTTGGTTATTTTAGATATCTTGTATTCGTCGTATTACGTGTTATCATGCAAAAGCTGACTTAACTTACTTACTGGCTTAACGTAACTTGAGGAAAACTGTTATAAAATAAATATTCATATTAGTATGAACTTCGAAACAATGATCTCAGCGTTTAGAATTATTCGTGAGTTCATTTAAGAGATCTAGCGTCTGGAGCTATTCGTTAAATAAATGAAGAGATTGTAAAATATATTTATTCACACACACACGTTATATGTATACATTTTATATCTATAAATATTATGAAACAAAGTCTGTGTGTCTGTCTCTAAGTTCTTTTTTTGTATCATAGGAGGCAAACCAACAGGTGGGTCACTTGTTACGTGATTACCACCGTCCATAGACACTTCGCGCCAGGGGAGTCGCAAGTGCGTTGCCAGCTTGTGTTGGGGGGGAGGACAAAGGGAAGGGGAAGAGGAGAGGAGGTGGACCTCCGGCGCTCTCACTGACCGAACGAAAAGCAACAATGCAAGCACTGTTGCTTCAGATAGACATTTCTAAAAATGATTGAAATGTATTTTATTACTTATTCCGAGACAACAGCAACAATTTTTTACGTAAATTGAAATAGTATAGAGACGTTATATTTACATATTATATTTATAGAAGATAGAAGAATATAATAGGTTAATTGCGACGCTATTTTGATTAGTGCAGTATAAATACTTATTCAATTCAATCAATCATCATCTTCTTACCCTTATCCCACCTAAGTAGGGTCGGCACAACATGTTTTCCTTTTCCACGCTCGCCTATCAGATGTCATCTCAGTCAACACACCTTTTACACACATATCATTTTTCACACAATCCATCCATCCTTTTTTCGGTCTTCCCCTACTCTTATATCCATCGACCGTCATACTCAAAGCTTTCCTAGTTATATATTTTTGTTAAAATTATGCAGTTCCAAAAACGTATGATAGATTTTTTAAGGCCGCCTACCACTTGCAGGTTTAAAATTTGTCGCCAAGCTAATGTAGGTATGTTTCGACAGCTGCAGCTGGGAGCCAACTGCCTTTTAGGTTAAGCATATATGTTTACCATATTAGACTATATCGTCAGTTCACATTCGATGAGAATGTGGTCAAAAACTAACGGTTACCTAAAGCTAACCGATAAAGTATAAAAAAAATATTTTTTATGACACTTCTGTTATTCATATTTTTCTTGGGTTATTGAATTACTCGTTTGAACGCTTCAGTATATACTTGTACTAGCAGGCACGGCGGATGTTGTTCCATCCTGATAATAAAAAAAAATCCAGATTATATACCTAAACCTTCCTCAGGAATCACTTTATCTACTGATGAAAATCTCACAAAAATACGTTCAGTAGTATTTCAATTAATCGCGGACAGACAGACAGACTGACGCGGCGGGGACTTTGTTTTGTAATGTGCAATGATAGTAACAGTATGCAAACAATTATAATTTTTTTTATCTTTTTATTTCTGCAAACTCTTGGTCCACACGTATTGTCTGTTTACATTTAAAAAAAATTATAATTGTTTGCATACTGTTACTATCATTGCACATTACAAAACAAAGTCCCCGCCGCGTCAGTCTGTCTGTCTGTCCGCGATTAATTGAAATACTACTGAACGTATTTTTGTGAGATTTTCATCAGTAGATAAAGTGATTCCTGAGGAAGGTTTAGGTATATAATCTGGATTTTTTTTTAATTATCAGGACGGAACAACATCCGCCGTGCCTGCTAGTACAAGTATATACTGAAGCGTTCAAACGAGTAATTCAATAACCCAAGAAAAATATGAATAACAGAAGTGTCATAAAAAATATTTTTTTTATACTTTATCGGTTAGCTTTAGGTAACCGTTAGTTTTTGACCACATTCTCATCGAATGTGAACTGACGATATAGTCTAATATGGTAAACATATATGCTTAACCTAAAAGGCAGTTGGCTCCCAGCTGCAGCTGTCGAAACATACCTACATTAGCTTGGCGACAAATTTTAAACCTGCAAGTGGTAGGCGGCCTTAAAAAATCTATCATACGTTTTTGGAACTGCATAATTTTAACAAAAATATAGTTCTCGAGAATAACTTTTATTTTAATGAAGACGCGGCGTAAGTACGAGAGAAAAGTAGATAAGTAAATGGACTTAATACATTCAGATGACTTTATTAATCACTGTTTTTTATATAACGTTCCACGCAGACGAAATCGCGGGCACAGCTAGTGTACAATAATTAAATAAGTAAGGAAGAATGAACCAACCAATAAAACACAATAGAAAACTTAAGCCATTTGCGATACGAAGTGAAGGGTACAGACATAGTATTCTTCCTCTTGCAACAGTATATCGATAATTGTCAATAGCCAATTATATAGGTATACATTTAATATATGTTGCTATTGACCTAGCAAGGTTTTAACAGCTTCACCGGACTACTGCGGCGAGCTCTTAAGGCACTCAGCCAATAGTATAAGGCTTTCACTTGAAATGCGTGATCCTTGATTACGCTATTGACCTATCAAGGTCTTAACAGCTTCACCGGACTACTAAGGCGAGCGCTTAAGGCTGAGTGCCTCCGTGCTCCGTAGTCCAGTGAAGCTGTCAATAGGTCAATAGCGTAGTAAGTCCGAGAATGAAAAAAAATGTGTGATCTTTGCGCAGAGCTGTGTGACTAGATGTACTCGATTCGACTCGATTATTATTCAATTTTTTGTATTGTTCGAGCATGTACGTACCAACTGTCATACGTGATTATAATGCTTTTTTAGGCATCAAAAGCCTCACACGGTGTTTGAACTGACACCGGGTAATAAAACCCAAGTCATTCTAGAACTCGCTGCAGGACATCCTAAAAATAGTATATTTTCAATAGACAAGTTCGCAACCCTTTTTTTTACATGAGGAAATCCCTACGGATTTACGGATTCCCACCCGAGCCGGGCAGCTTAGGGTGGGGTATGTACGACTTGCACGGACTAAAACCCCATGGTGCCTTCTCACACCTACTGGCCGGGGAGCAGGAGGTGCCGACTGGCACTGCGTCTACTCCCCGGCAGGTGTCGGCCCCTTCTCAGGGGCCTCTTCGCGGTCGAGGGGTCAGGATCGTAGACCCCTCAGGGGAGGGCGACGTGGGATTCGCATTGGCACAATGCGCCTCAACCACACGGGCCTGTGCAGAAATTCCGCCAGGTCATTGCTGACCCTGCGCCACCGTGATCGTCGACCGCGGGAGGGGAGCTGGCTGGTCTGCTCCCTCTTTGCGGGCATAACCGCCTCGCAGTAGGAGGCGACGGAGCTTCATCCGATCTCGCTCCCGACCATCGTACGGATGACTGCCGGGAGCGAGAGATCGGATCCTATGGCCGCGACGAGCTTACGGCGTGGCATGTCCCAGGCGGAACACTCTGCAAAGGGAGTTCGCAACCCTAGTTTAACTGTATAACTGTTTTATTATAAACTAGCTGTGCCCGCGACTTCATCCTCGTGGAACCTGATATACAAAACAGTGACCAATAAAGTCATCTGAATGTATTTAGTCCATTTGCTTACGTACTTTTCTCTCATACCTAAGTCGCGTCGTCATTAAAATTACAATAACTTTTGATAGAGTAATGAAAGAAGGACTAAGTTACTCTCAAGGATATGTTTATGATTTTATTGATGATGTGTGGTTTTATTGTGAACGCAGTACTTGAGCAGTGATGCGTGTTCATACATACAGACTTTAGACACCTGCAACATTTTTTTTACAAAAATCTAAAAAGTGCAGACACGTTAGTTTTAGATTCTTTTTATATCTTTATACATAAATTTCTTCTGTACGTGTGTATGTCACTAAACTCTTCTTAAACGGCTGGACCGATTTTAATAAAACTGTGTGCGTGTTCCAGTGGATCCGAGAATGGTTTAGATTCACAATTGGACCCGGTAGGTGACGTTGCGGTTGACTTTTAGAATTTTTTTTATTATCAAGGCAGGACAACGTCCGCCAGGTCCGCTAGTTATGTATAATTGTTTTGCCGTCTGCGACAATTAATTTCACAACACTCGAAAAAGTATATACACCTTATATTAACATTTTTATTATATGTAGATTATAGAGTTATTATTATAGGGGTATTATTACAGGTAGAAAACGTATTTCTTTAATTGATTACTTTTCGTGTTGCGAGTTGTACGAAGTCAGCCAGCTGTCGTTTATTCACTATGATATTGCCCAGTTTGTTGGTTATTTTAGATATCTTGTATTCGTCGTATTACGTGTTATCATGCAAAAGCTGACTTAACTTACTTACTGGCTTAACGTAACTTGAGGAAAACTGTTATAAAATAAATATTCATATTTGTATGAACTTCGAAACGAATGATCTCAGCGTTTAGAATTATTCGTGAGTTTATTTAAGAGATCTAACGTCTGGAGCTATTCGTTAAATAAATGAAGAGATTGTAAAATATATTTATTCACACACACGTTATATGTATATATTTTATATCTATAAATATTATGAAACAAAGTCTGTGTGTCCGTCTCTAAGTTCTTTTTTTATATCATAGGAGGCAAACGAACAGGTGGGTCACTTGTTACGTGATTAGCACCGTCCATAGACACTTGCAACATCAGGGGAGTCGCAAGTGCGTTGCCAGCTTGTGTTGGAGGGGAGGACAGAGGTAAGGGGAAGAAGAGAGGAGGTGGACCTCCGGCGCTCTCACTGACCGAACGAAATGCAACAATGCAAGCACTGTTGCTTCAGACAGACATTTGTAAAAATGATTGAAATGTATTTTAAGGGGAAGAAGAGAGGAGGTGGAACTCCGGCGCTCTCACTGACCGAACGAAATGCAACAATGCAAGCACTGTTGCTTCAGACAGACATTTGTAAAAATGATTGAAATGTATTTTATTACTTATTCCGAGACAACAGCAACAATTTTTTTAAATTGAAATAGTATAGAGACGTTATATTTACATATTATATTTATAGAAGATAGAAGAAGATAATAGGTTAATTGCGACGCTATTTTGATTAGTGCAGTATAAATACTTATTCAATTCAATCAATCATCATCTTCTTACCCTTATCCCACCTAAGTAGGGTCGGCACAACATGTTTTCCTTTTCCACGCTCGCCTATCAGATGTCATCTCAGTCAACACACCTTTTACACACATATCATTTTTCACACAATCCATCCATCCTTTTTTCGGTCTTCCTCTACTCTTATATCCATCGACCGTCATACTCAAAGCTTTTCTAGTTACATGGTCTTCATCTCTCCTCATAACATGCCCATACCATGCTAACCTATTACTCCTTAACTTATCTGTTACTGGTGCTATTTTCAAACTTCCTCTGATATATTCATTCCTAATCTTATCCATTCTAGTTACACCACACATCCACCTTAACATTCGCATCTCTGCCACATGTAGTTTTCTCTCATCCGTCTCTCTAATCGCCCAGCACTCAGATGCGTACAACATTACTGGTCTTATAATATAGATCAAAATTGCCGGCAACACCATATCAGTTCAAGGAATATATTAGAAAATATTCTTGACTAGCTTTTGCCCGCGACTCCGTCCGCGTGGGATAGGTTCTGGAACTCTATGCTAGCGCTAACTTCAACTCGCGACTTCGTTTACTTAGAAGGTGAAAATATTTTTAGATAATAAGTATGTTAACCCGGATTTTGAAACATTCTTCATAAGTGCTTCGTTCGCCTTCCTCGATAAATGAGCTAACACTGAAATAATTTTTCAAATTGGATCAGTAGTTCCTGATATTAGCGAGTTAAAGCAAACAAGCTCTGCTGATTTATAATATTAGTATATATTTGAAAATTGGTTTGGGTGGTGATTCTTATATAGTTTCTTATACGTTAGTGAATTGTATATATTAAAGCACCAAAAAGCGTATCTAAATTATTTATACGCCTATGAAATAAAATATCATATTAGATAATATGTAACGTACCCTAAGTCGTGGGTAATCACTGCGTATTGTAAAACAAAGTCCTCCGCTGCGTTTGTCTGTCTACCTGTTCGCAATAAACTCACAAACTATTGACCGGATTTTGATGCGGTTTTTATTAGTAGATAGAGTAACTCACATGGAAGGTTTAGGTATATAATTTGTTAAAATTTTCTGTTAATTATCTGAAATATAACGACAATTGTTCGAAGTGCCGGAAATAATCAAGCCGGCGGGAGCTTTCGTCGCAAACGCTGCCTAATGTCTTTGAGATACGACGCAGGCGAAGATTATGTCAGCTAGTAATTACCGTTTGGTATATTAAAATGAAACAGACAATAAAGTTTAATATCAAATATATTTAGAGCTAGAAATTATCGTCGCCAAAGCGTATATCAATAGTTGATTTGCGAAGTGAGTCCGGGTGCTTCTCACAGACAAACGCTAAATTGTCGTTGCAGCTACCGTCGTCCAGATGTGCGTCTCGGAACATGGTGCCGCATCTCTGTGGACTACTATTATCGTAGAAATTGGGCTGACCATTCGACCATTTCTCGTAACCGGCTTCTTTTAACGATTGGCCTGAAAATCATATCCAAACAGTAAGTTACTACTATACCGACGTGACTGACGACACAATTAGTAGGGTTCAACCATCGGGCCGTGGACGCTCTGGTGCGGGACATTGTGGATTATAATTTAAAATGGTCATAAAAGATGAGAATGAAGCCGCCATAAAGACTATAATCTCAACTATAATCGTTAATTGAAACATTAGTAGTAATTGTTCACATTTCAAACGATTGTTAACGTGTTCAATAAGATAAATGTAAACAGACAATACGTGTGGACCAAGAGTTTGCAGAAATAAAAAGATTAAAAAAAATTATAAGTGTTTGCATACTGTTATTATCATTACACATTACAAAACAAAGTCCCCGCCTGTCTGTCTGTCTGTCTGTCTGTCCGCGATTAATTGAAATACTACTGAACGTATTTTTGTGAGATTTTCACCAGTAGATAAAGTGATTCCTGAGGAAGGTTTAGGTATATAATCTGGATTTTTTTTTATTATCAGGATGGAACAACATCCGCCGTGCCTGCTAGTACAAGTATATACTGAAGCGTTCAAACGAGTAATTCAATAACCCAAGAAAAATATGAATAACAGAAGTGTCATAAAAAATATTTTTTTTATACTTTATCGGTCAGCTTTAGGTAAGCGTTAGTTTTTGACCACATTCTCATCGAATGTGAACTGACGATATAGTCTAATATGGTAAACATATATGCTTAACCTAAAAGGCAGTTGGCTCACAGCTGCAGCTGTCGAAACATACCTACATAAGCTTGGCGACAAATTTTAAACCTGCAAGTGGTAGGCGGCCTTAAAAAATCTATCATACGTTTTTGGAACTGCATAATTTTAACAAAAATATAGTTCTAGAAGTAACACATCGAATACTAATCAATTGATGGTATACTGACTGGCAGACATTACGATTATAATGTATCTGTAAAACCTATTATATTTACTTTATATCTTTTAGTCTTGTCTCTTTAAGTTGGGTCTGCATAAAATGTGTTTTCCTTTATGTTGTAATCTAATATACGGTAATAAGCTGCCTGCTTGATGCCAACCCTCTTTAAGGTCCCCCCGTTTATATCTTACCGACGTTAGTCGAACGACGCCCATTAAATATACATACAAACCCATTATCATCACATCAGTTTCTAAGAAGCCCACTGCGAGGTCTCATGCCGCAGGGCATGAGCTATGGGCATTTTTTTTTATAGGGGGCAAACGCACAGTCGGGTCGCCTCATGGTAAGTGATCACCGCCGTCCAGAGACACTAGCAGCATCAGGGGAGTCGCAAGTGCGTTACCGGCTTGTGTTTGAGGGAGGGTGGGAGATTGGGCGAGGTGGGTATCCGACGTTCTCATTGACCGAACGAAACACAACAGTGCAAGCACTGTTACTTCACGTCGATTTTCTGTGAGAGGGTGGTACTACCACGGACGATCCGACCTATTCCTCCACTATACCACCTACAAGATATCACCACACCAGCTCACAACGCATTGGCGATTTCAAACTCCTGGATTCCTCATCCAGAGTTCTACAAATGTTTCTCAGGTTCAGGTTTCCTCGCGATGTTTTCCTTCGCCATTAACAGACAGTGTTAAATGTTTTTATTAGTAAGTGTACGCGAATTTCGAATACTTTGTTGTTACAACGGGGTACAACATAACTACAATTGACATTCTAATAGCAGAACCACTCGACCACAGCTTATGCACACGAAATTGAAGTCCATTTTTTAATTAACTAGCTGTGCCCGCGACTTCATCCGCGTGGAACCTGATGAACAAAACAGTGACTAATGTCATCTGAATGTGTTAAGTCTAATTCCTACTTTTCTCTCGTACTTAAGTCGTGTCTTCATTATCATTATAAAACCTTTTCATAGACCGAATCGATTTTAATAAATTTATTTAGTGTTAAATGTTACTCAAAGACATGCTTTATGATATTATTGAAAAACTTTTATCATGAACGCATTTCTTTAGCATTGACAGTTATAGTTCATACAAACAAACGGATATATATAAAAACGATTGAAATGTATTTTATTGCTTATTATTATTATTATTAACACGTTAGATTTATATTCTTATTATTTGTATAGATATTCAAGTAACTAACCGTTTACAGTTCCAAAGAAGTTACTGTCATGCCAGTTATAAAACCCTAATACTAGTGAGTCTTGGTAGGACGCGGCGAGAGTTGTAGCAGGGTTCCTAGCGAAAAGGTCCTTCAAGACCTCTGCTTCTACTTCGCTGTTAATGACAGCCAGATGACCGCCCTCCGCTGTACAAACACCTGCAGCAACCTTATAAGGTCTTCCCATACGATGTACCTTGTAACACTTGTTTGTTCTCATGTCCATTTTGTATTCTGTAATTACATTAAACATTAAATATTCATACAAAATTCATACAAATTATAATACTAGAATATTTGTTAATCGTTTAAAACAATAAAAAAAGTTAGTATCTAATCAAACTTTTACAAACATTTATAATAATTCATACAACTATTTATGTTTTTCGATATAATATCTTTCTAATTTCCTTTATATTTAAAACCATTTCGAGCTGATTTTCTCAATTTATTCTCATCTATAGACTGCATTGTTGTTTGGCATTTTGCATCTTTGAAAATAATTCTGCATTAAATACAAATAATCTTAAAAATTTGCAAGCATCTAAAAAAGGACTACACCGGCGTAAACTGTTTATTTTGTTCACAGTCAGGCTTTGTTTTCTAATTCATAGTTGAAGTGATACACGCTATAATTTGTTCGGTGGTTTTATTATTATATATATATCTACTTAGCACGTGAACAAAGATTCCAGGGAATCAGCTATAACTACCTATAGAGTAGTCTAGTAATTAAAAACTAAGCATATATATACACGTTTACAAAATGTACAAAATGAGACTGGTTTAAGAATTGGTATTGTATCTATAGAGTAAATTATCTAGTGTATTTAGTTTCTTTCTATTGTTATTATAATAATTACTTTGGTGGTGTTTTTTTTACGTCATTGGTGGCAAACGATCAGGTGGGTCACCTGATGTTAAATGATCACCACCGTCCATGGACACTAACAACACCAGAGGTGTCGCAAGTGTGTTGCCACCCTTTAGGGGAAGGGTAGGGGAGGTGGACCTCCGGCGCTCTCACTGACCGAACGAAATGCAACAATGCAAGCACTGTTACTTCACGTCGGTTTTCTGTGAGAGGTTGGGACTACCCCTAGCGAGCCGACCCATTCATGCAAAAACCAGTAATAGTTTCAGCGTGGCTCTATCGCCATAAGAAATGTTTTAAACTTATTTTACTTAAATCACTGATTGAATGGTCGTACATTGCTCTAACCCCCATTGGAATACTTGGAGTAATACTTAGTTATATTGTAGCATGCAGCCAAATGAGAGATGTTTTGGGACATTACTATATTAATATTTCGTTTCAACAATAAATTTATAATATTGTTTATTGTTTGGTTGATGTTACTCGCGTACGCAGGAAGTGTACGGATAATAAGGACAATAATGAAAAATGCATCATATATCACGGTGACGGATTAGTAGAGGACGTGGACTGCGGTCGACCCTTCCCTTACATTTGTTATAGAAAACACAAAAAGAATCAGGTTATGACCGAATGCGGAACTATCGATCGAGGTAACTTGACCAAAACATATTTGTTCTCACCATTATGGTATATCAACACTGACTCCATATATTACTTATAGTAATGAGAAATTGCATCTGACTAATAATTACATAATATAAAACAAGTCCCTTACCGCGTCTGTCTGTCTGTCTGTTCGCGATCAACTTAAAAACTACTGAACAGATTATATGCTGTTTTATGTAATTATTAGTCAGATGCAATTTCTCATTACTATAAGTAATATATGGAGTCAGTGTTGATATACCATAATGGTGAGAACAAATATGTTTTGGTCAAGTTACCTCGATCGATAGTTCCGCATTCGGTCATAACCTGATTCTTTTTGTGTTTTCTATAACAAATGTAAGGGAAGGGTCGACCGCAGTCCACGTCCTCTACTAATCCGTCACCGTGATATATGATGCATTTTTCATTATTGTCCTTATTATCCGTGTTAATTGTTTAAAACAATAAAAAAAGATAGTATATCATCAAACTTTTACAAACATTTATAATAATTCATACAACTATTTATGTTTTTCGATATAATATCTTTCTAATTTCCTTTATATTTAAAACCATTTCGAGCTGATTTTCTCAATTTATTCTCATCTATAGACTGCATTGTTGTTTGGCATTTTGCATCTTTGAAAATAATTCTGCATTAAATACAAATAATCTTAAAAATTTGCAAGCATCTAAAAAAGGACTACACCGGCGTAAACTGTTTATTTTGTTCACAGTCAGGCTTTGTTTTCTAATTCATAGTTGAAGTGATACACGCTATAATTTGTTCGGTGGTTTTATTATTATATATATATCTACTTAGCACGTGAACAAAGATTCCAGGGAATCAGCTATAACTACCTATAGAGTAGTCTAGTAATTAAAAACTAAGCATATATATACACGTTTACAAAATGTACAAAATGAGACTGGTTTAAGAATTGGTATTGTATCTATAGAGTAAATTATCTAGTGTATTTAGTTTCTTTCTATTGTTATTATAATAATTACTTTGGTGGTGTTTTTTTTACGTCATTGGTGGCAAACGATCAGGTGGGTCACCTGATGTTAAATGATCACCACCGTCCATGGACACTAACAACACCAGAGGTGTCGCAAGTGTGTTGCCACCCTTTAGGGGAAGGGTAGGGGAGGTGGACCTCCGGCGCTCTCACTGACCGAACGAAATGCAACAATGCAAGCACTGTTACTTCACGTCGGTTTTCTGTGAGAGGTTGGTACTACCCCGACCGAGCCGACCCATTCATGCTAAAACCAGTAATAGTTTCAGCGTGGCTCTATCGCCATAAGAAATGTTTTAAACTTATTTTACTTAAATCACTGATTGAATGGTCGTACATTGCTCTAACCCCCATTGGAATACTTGGAGTAATACTTAGTTATATTGTAGCATGCAGCCAAATGAGAGATGTTTTGGGACATTACTATATTAATATTTCGTTTCAACAATAAATTTATAATATTGTTCATTGTTTGGTTGATGTTACTCGCGTACGCAGGATGTACCTCTCATTCCTCTGCATGTGTTGCCTGGGTGCTGCCAATGAGTAACAAATTTTTGGTCTCTGCATTAATAAAATATTGAATACTCTATTTAGCCACACGATTAAATAAAATTATTTTTTACACCTTCTTTCTACGTTCTTATAATATTTTTTTCGGAAAGGTCTTCCGCTATTTAGATATTTACTAGCGGGCCCGGCAGACGTGGCCCCGCCCTGATTATGGAAAAATCCTTGACAAATAAATAAAGATGTTTTGATGTTTTTTGATGTTGATTTAGATATTTACTAGCGGGCCCGGCAGACGTGGTCCCGCCCTGATTATGGAAAAATCCTTGACAAATTATATACTAAAACGTTCTTCATGAATCACTCTATCCATTGGTGTAAACAGCATATAATCGGTTCAGTAGTTTTTAAGTTGATCGCGAACAGACAGACAGACGCGGTAGAGGACTTTGTTTTTTATTTTGTAATAATTGTCAAATGCAATTTCTCATTAGTATAAATAATATATGGAGTCAATGTTGATATATCATAATGGTGAGAACAAATATATTTTGGTCAAGTTACCTCGATCGATAGTTCCGCATTCGGTCATAACCTGATTCTTTTTGTGTTTTCTATAACAAATGTAAGGGAAGGGTCGAGCGCAGTCCACGTCCTCTACTAATCCGTCACCGTGATATATGATGCATTTTTCATTATTGTCCTTATTATCCGGATTACCAGGCTTCCATTTGACTGGAATCTCATATAAGGGTGTGCCTAGAAATTACCAGTAGCGTTAGAGGATGTGTCTCAAAAGTAACTCAGTTAGATTCGCGTTTTTGCGTAACAGTACAAGCCGAGTTGTGCCGTGCACTCTTGAGCTATCGATGTTACATATATAATATCACACGTGTTTATAACCAAATTTGTATTGTATGCAGCTATATTCTTAGTGGTAAAATGGTTTAGCGAGGACTTTAATAGAAATATGTATAAATATAGAGCCGTACGAAATGAACCATATCAATGAAAGGTGGTAGAGCCACGTTGAAGCTACAGGCTCGTATTACTGGTTTTAGTATGAATGGGTCGGCCCCCCGGGGTACTACCACCCTCTCATAGAAAACCGACGTGAAGTGCTTGCATTGTTGCGTTCGGTCATTGAGAGTGCCGGAGACGCCCCTCCCCTCTTCTTACCACTCCCCACTCACCATTCCCCACAAAAACAGGATGTCAACGCACTTGCGACTCCTCTGGTGTTGTTAGTGTCTATGGACGGTGGTGATCACTCAACATCAGGTGACCCACCCATTCGTTTGCCTCATATGTCATTAAAAAAACTGAGCAATGCACTTGATATTAACAGAACTTCTCAGACAATAACGGTACAACCGGTATTAAATTGGTAATATACAAAATTAGGAATGATTGTTCGGAAATGACACATAACCTCAAAACTTTGATCATAAATATTTTAATAACTATGACTTTCCACGGGGAGGGGAAATCATCCCTTTCCCTCGGTGCTCCCATCCCCTGCAATCTTTATATCAAGATGCGAATTAAAAAAAATACGAGATTTATTTGGATAATCAAATCTAAACTTCGATTTTTTCATGAATCGAGTCTAAATATGTATATATAAGACCATGATGCGATTCGATATGAAAGTCAATTTTCTTGTACTAGTCTACAATTTTTCACATTCTACAACGCTCAGCAATTATATTATAAGTAAAAAGCTGTAGATACGCCATAAGCAATATATAATATTATTTATTTACACATTATGCGGATTTACGCAATGGCAGAATTAATGCCAAAGGCATTCTCTACCAGTCAACCATTAGGTGATGCAGAGATAAATGTTGGTAGGTGTAAAAGGTGAGGGTTTTATAAAATTATGTTTAACCTATTTAATATAACAATATATAAATAAAATATCAACACCGATATACTATATATATACTACACATATACAATACATACATATGACAACATCATACGTAAATATCAATACAATAAATAAAAGTATAATAAGTCAACATCAACTAAATACAGCATTAACCAGATACTTCTGCTAAATGGGACTGGTAAAGCCGACGTATCCTGACTTTAAAACTGAAACGGTTAGATGACATCCTAATTTAATAAGGAAGCGTATTCCATAGGAGAATAGATTGAATAAAGAAAGAGGAATGTACAAGACTGGAAGTATGGACAGGACAGCAAAGAATAAGATTATTAGAAGAGCGAAGGTCAAGGTTATGAATAGAGCATAAAAACTGAAAATGTGGAGTTAAGTAAGAGGGAGTGTTGGGGGAAAATAGAAGAGAATACAAAGTTGTCAGAGCCCGCAAACTCCGACGCTGGCGTATGGGCAACCAATTAAGCTCTGAACGATGGCTCGATACATGGTCATACTTACGAAGATTAAAAACAAATCGAATGCCACTGTTGAGTAATCTGTCAACTTTGTTAAGAAAGTCAGCGTTCAGTTCATAAAAGCACACATCACCATAGTTAATTATAGGAAATATTATAGATTGCACTAGCATGGTTTTCGTTTTAAGTGGCAGAAAATTTTTCAGGCGATAAAAAGACTTCAGAGTACCGATCACTTTCTGACTAACCTTGGAAATATGAGTTCACCAATCCAATATGGCATCAATGTGTAAACCAAGGTCCTGTACGTCCGTACTAAACGGTATGACAAGACCACTGAATACAATCTGAGGCAGCGAGCTGAAATCTATTCTGGTAATCATACGACAGCTCCCTATTACAATTGCTTGACATTTGGAAGGATTAACTGATAAGCCAAACCTCTCAGACCAAACCCTTAAGGCATTTAGATCCCGGTTAATAGAATAAATTGCAGCTGATAGAGAATCTACTGCGGCCTATGTGTATAATTGCAGGGCATCAGCATACAAATAATATGTACATTGCAGTATACCACCCTGAGGGACGTCAGCACTAAGCTCACACCAATTAGACGTATTATTATTATATTAAATTCTACTACGATACGTTAGACGTATTATATTAGGTCTTTAACTATGAAACTGCCGTTTTGTATGAAAAAATTTAAACGAATTTTTACATGTATTTTTTTTGTATTAATCGAAGTAATCACCCATGCAATCAATGCATCTTTGCCAACGCAGTGGCAGTTTATTGATGCCCTTCTTAAAGAAATCAGCTGGACGGGACGCAACAAATTCTTCAAAGGCATTTTGTACTGCCTCTCGGGTATTGAATTTTTTTCCCGCCAAGGAGTTATCCAAATTCTGGAAAAAGTAGTAGTCTGTAGGCGCAAGGTCTGGTGAGTAGGGCGGATGACGGAGAACTTCCAACCCCAGTTCTTGCAACTTGGAGACCGTCTGCTGTGCAGTATGAGGTCGCGCGTTGTCGTGCAGGAGCAGCGGAGACGAGCGATTGACCAATGCTGGTTGGAGATGTGCCAGCTTCTCCATCATTGTGTTCAGTTCTTCACAGTACACATCTGCAGTAATGCTCACCCCGTTTGGTAAGAAGCTGTGATGAATCACACCGGCGCTAGACCACCAAACAGTGACCATCACTTTTCTAGGGGTAAGTTTTCGTTTAGGGCATTGTTTAGGTGCTGAACCAGGATCCAACTAACTTGCTGAGCGCTTGCGGTTATCAAACAGAATCCATTTTTCATCGCAGGTAACATTGCGGTTCAAAATTCCTTCATTTGTGTGTCTGTTAAACAGTGCAAGGCACGTCTCGACGCGTACTTCGATCATTGTTTATCATCAGTTCGTGGGGCAGCCGTTTGTCAAGCTAAAAAAGCTTGCCAATTTGACGCAAATGGACCAATATTGTTTTAACGCTAACGTCGAAAGCTGCTGCTAATTCAGCCGCAGATTGTGTATTATCAGCTTCCACAATCGCCTTTAATTCGTCATTGTCGACCAAAGTCTTCGGGCGACCACGAGGTTCATTTTTCAGGTCGAAATTCCCAGAACGGAAACGAGCACAATAACAGGTGATGCGTTGATTTGTGTGTTAGCTCCGTAAACGTCGTCGATGTTGCGTGCTGCTTGTGCCGTGTTGCTGCCACGACGGTACTAATATTCCATAATTACTCGAATTTTTAACGTATTCATGATGACAAAAAAGTTGCGATGAAAATGTAACACTAATCAATAAACAAAGGACTTTTGGAATGAATTCCATGTTTTTAAAATAAAATTAATTTGAAATTAGAATTCTTAGCCAAACAAAAAATATTTTGATTTGAAATGGCCAGTCCTGCAGAACGGCAATTTCATAGGTAAATACCTATTATTAAATTCTATTACATTAAATTATACACGTGCATATAACTCAAAATCACATTAACTCACGCTTAAGCACATTAACTCAGCAGCGTTTAATTATCTGGTTAACTATTTTACATTGTTTTATATTAGACCATAGGTATTTTTATTGTGTTTACTTTTAAAATGAAATAGTTTAGTATTTCCGGCGGCGAGCGTTAATGCCTGCAAAACAGTTAATAACTGCAGCAGTCACTAACGTTTATGAAACTATAATTATCATAATTTATTATAGAATAATAATGTAGTTATAATTACCATTTTATTAAAATAAACTAAATTTTAAAACGTACTTCCTCACTTTGACACTGTGGCGTTATAATATTACTTTACGTATGTGTGCGTTATCGTGCCAATTGTTTTGACAAAATATCATGTAGATAACGTATATACAGTTTTTTACTTATAATGTCATTGGTTGTAAACATTTAGAAAATTAATGTTCTAAGTTACCATCCAGTGCGTTGAAGTCTCCAGCAGCCAGTGTGGCGTGGATCCCGGTATATGCGGCTACTTTGTATTTAGCGGTCAAACTCTTTATCACAGTAGCCATACCGTAGTTAACTGGTGATGCTAAAATCGCGCCTGGAATACAAGATTTCACAATAAAATTGGCCGGAAAATTTGGCTCAACCGATAGTAACGTTCGTGTGAAGTTGGGTAATATTCATAGGGTTTTTACGCACCCGTGCCACGTGTGAAGTGTATTGTGAGTTTGTAAGTGACTCTTGAAATTGCGGGAATCTCATCTTGTTTAAAGATATGGTTAGGATTGCGAGTCCCTGATGAAAGTGCGGAATTATCATTGAAGTGTATGTGTATCCTCCCTTGGATATATTGTGTGAGTATGCTCATTTATAATAAAAGTTTATTATATAGAATATTTTACAATCCACTAATGTATACAATAGGTCAACGGATATCGACTAAAATTCAATGTTAAATCGATTTTCAAGTATTTAGAAATTGCGTGACCATAGAAATATTGGTTGTCGATTATACCGAATCTTACTAGCAAGGGCGTGGACGAAGGACTAATATAATAAAATTTATTATTTCTCATCAAATTAAGAAAATTTGATTCACTTATCTACTTTTTTTTCTTGATTTTTGTTTAGTCTGTAAATCGCAATTTTTCACAAGTTTGCATGATGCAGTGTCAATGTTTTTAAAGTTTAAAAATCAGTATGCTTACCAGGCTTTTATTATGTTGTGAATATACCTTTCATTATTTTAATATAACTATCTCTATAACAAATGATAAATAGAGAAATTTATATGAATAATTTGCACCAGACATACCTTCGTAAGAGCACCGAAGTCTCGCCTCCTGCCACTCGTTAAGCATCCGGTGCATTTTGAACCAGCCATCAGCTTCTGTGAAGTACTGGTAATCTGCCCTGAACACTTTTTCATCTGAAAGTAAACTATATAATCTGTTATTGCAATATAACCCATATAATAAGTGTAGTTATATGGCACTGTGACAGGTGTAGAACGAGATTAGAAAAAGAGAGAAACAATGAATTATAGAAAGAGAAGGGTCAAGAGAGGAGAAGTCGAGACGGTCATTGTGGCTTTATTGCGATACTTGTAATTCATAACTTGTTTTATTGAATTATTCTGCTTCATCACACTTCTTAAAATTGAACAGAGATCAAAGAGTTGAATAATGACAAAATTACTTATACTAGTGGGCTACTTATACTACTAGTGTCCAGTGGTCGACATTCGACCATAGTTCATTGATTTTTGAAAGTTTGAAGTTTATTAGGGTTCTTTTGTCAACTTACTTCTATAATCAAAGGATTTTATCATGGTTACTCAGTTATTATAATAATAGTTGTATGTTATAATATCATTGTTGAATGTAGAATGAAAAAGGGTAATTGGAACGTGAGAGTAAAATAATACATAGCAACCTCCTTCACAACCTTTTTTAAAGTCCTTTATTGACAGATGTCAAAATGTCTTTTTTATTTACATGTGTGTATATGTTGTGTAAAATTGAAGCATTAGTGTGAGTAATGCATATTTTAATTAATTTAATGTACTTTTAATGCATTTTATATAAAATAAATAGGTTTCTGCACTTCTCCATATAAACTTTAACTATGCCAAATTTCACGTTCATCCGTTCGCCCAATTCCGTTAAAAAGGGAAACAAAATTTAGGCTTCACGTATTAATATATAAGATCCTAGTAGTTATTATATTAAGAACAGTTACTTAATTTTATGATAAGAAAACATTCTGAGTAATATTTCTTATGATCGACTCAAAAGTGGATTAAAAAGTTTACTCCTACTTTACTATAAAATATTTTATCTACTTCTTTTACTCACTCTATTGTCTCGCTCTTATCTGTTTTACACCATTCTTCGCCGAAAAACAAAATACACAACAGATATTTTTTTTATGATTTCATTTCCACAATGTTATGTAACAACAAATGTAACAAACAAATATAAGTAAGCTTGATCTTGTTTTGTCATCTTGTGATTTTTATAATACTTCTACTAACATTTGCTCACAGCTTCTATCGAGAACAGTGGTTTTTAAAATTAGAAATACATTATGCCTTTTTCTGGTTCCTTAAAAACATGTATGTAATATTTCATGATAATCGTCTGAGTAATTAATAGTCAGTAATAGCTAGGTTGTTGTGCATAAGTGAAGTGGGTGGGAAATATTAGCGTAGAGCATGAATTCAAAGACATTACAAAAAGATTCTGGAAATTTCTAACGAAGGGGCCGCCATCTTGTTAAACTATTGAAGTCTTCGCAAATACCTTTGTCATAATAATACCTACTCGATAATGCAATAATGTTCAATAAAGAGGATCCGTTTCTAAAGAAGAAAGAAGAAGAAATACAAGTTAGTTAAGCGCGTAGCTACTAATCGAAAAACGAAAGAATAACCTCTTAAATATACATTTCGGGGGAGTTACTTTTGACCCTCGTCCATACTATTGACTATATCGGGAGAGTTACTAATGACCTGCGTCCATACTACTGACTATATATAGTTACTATTGATTGGCTAGTATTCACCCCGTTCTAAAACACCATTGATTTTAGGTATCGGCTGTTCATGCATCTTGATTATTACGTCAGCACTAAGCTCACACCAATTAGACGTATTATTATTATATTAAATTCTACTACGATACGTTAGACGTATTATATTAGGTCTTTAACTATGAAACTGCCGTTTTGTATGAAAAAATTTAAACGAATTTTTACATGTATTTTTTTTGCAGAATTAATTAGTCTCAAATAATATCGTTGTATAAGTCTTCTTTTAAGTGTAATCTTGAACGGTCATTGGATCATTAAGTATCGTTATAAAAGTATGGTAATTCCCACCGCAATGACGTATAAGAATGGAAATGTAGTAAGTGTGAGTCAGTCTCGCGTATCTATGGTTCTACATGATTCTTCTTATTATGAACTTAATTTTATATGTTCAATTAAGATCTTGTCGTTGTTGCTTGACCTCTATGACATTTTCATCGATTTTAAGCCACTTCTGTTAAAATTTAGTCATTACTGCTTAGCTTCTATTGCAACGCGTGATGATATATAGCTCCTAGTTATTATTCTGAAAAGTTTGTCTACCTGCATGTAAAAGTCTCTTCAAAACATTTTCAGCCGTTTCGGAAATTAGCCCAGATGTATAAAGCCACTTGTATTTTATAGATTTGTTGCGAAATCCGCATAATAATATGCAAATACTTTGTGAACATTTCAACTGATTATTTATCATTGTTCAAAGATACAGCGAATAGAGTTCCTTATTTAAACACATAAATAATTAAAAAAAAATATTTAGGCCCTGAGAAGGCGCTTATGAATGTCAAAGCTACCACCGGTTCGGAAAACCACTCAGTCATCGAGAAGAACCAGCAAGAAACTTGATCTGGTTTATATTTCCATGATACATATTTTTACAAACTACATTGTATTCGTTTTTGATGGATGCACAAAGAAGGTCGTCATTTCCAAACGCAACCGTCGTTCATATAATGTTCCACCCTATAATAGACTTTAGACCTTCATATCCGTTGGACATAGTTCTCACTATCCAATAAATCGGTAATGTAGTTTGGGACTTTGTTATAAAACCTAACACTATTACCTAAAGACCTGTTATTGATTTTAGTGAAACTGAAACATGAAATGATCAATTTTTCTTCTTCTTCTTCTTCTTGTTTTGGCTCCGCAGAAGCATTTGCCAGTGTCAATGTTTTGTTTTATGTTCCAGAGAGTTTGTTAATTTCCATTGTCGAGTAATTAATTCAATATTCTAACAAGATGGTGGCTCCCTTGTTAGAACTTTCCATGGAGTTTTTGTGGCATCTCAGAATTCATGGTCCGTGGTATTATTTTCTATTCACTTCACTAATGCACAATAAACAAACTATATTACATAAAACACCACCAATTTTACACAATATAAAGTCAAGTAACACAAGATTATGAATAAAAAATAAAATACACTACATGACAGACCGAGATCCCGCCAAAAACTCTCAAATTTAAATATTAATTATAACTATCTGTCCGCCCCGGCTTCTCTACTAGCAAAGAATATGAGATCAAACTTCTCTTTACAGTGCGATAATGTAATGAAAAAA
>MU158920.1:460257-483199 GCA_015888305.1 Antheraea pernyi
CCAGTGGTCGACATTCGACCATAGTTCATTGATTTTTTTAAGTTTGAATTTTATTAGGGTTAATATCATTGTTGAATGTAGAATGAAAAAGGGTAATTGGAACGTAAGTGTAAAATAATACATACAGTCGAGCATTGCAACCTCTTTCGCAACCTTTTTTGAAGTTCTTTATTGACAGATGTCAAAATGTCTTTTTTATTTACATGTGTGTATATGTTGTGTAAAATTGAAGCATTAGTGTGAGTAATGCATATTTTAATTAATTTAATGTACTTCTAATGCATCTTATATAAAATTCACGTTCATCCGTTCGCCCAATTCCGTTAAAAAGGGAAACAAAATTTAGGCTTCACGTATTAATATATAAGATCCTAGTAGTTATTATATTAAGAACAGTTACTTAATTTTATGATAAGAAAACATTCTGAGTAATATTTCTTATGATCGACTCAAAAGTGGATTAAAAAGTTTACTCCTACTTTACTATAAAATATTTTATCTACTTCTTTTACTCACTCTATTGTCTCGCTCTTATCTGTTTTACACCATTCTTCGCCGAAAAACAAAATACACAACAGATATTTTTTTTATGATTTCATTTCCACAATGTTATGTAACAACAAATGTAACAAACAAATATAAGTAAGCTTGATCTTGTTTTGTCATCTTGTGATTTTTATAATACTTCTACTAACATTTGCTCACAGCTTCTATCGAGAACAGTGGTTTTTAAAATTAGAAATACATTATGCCTTTTTCTGGTTCCTTAAAAACATGTATGTAATATTTCATGATAATCGTCTGAGTAATTAATAGTCAGTAATAGCTAGGTTGTTGTGCATAAGTGAAGTGGGTGGGAAATATTAGCGTAGAGCATGAATTCAAAGACATTACAAAAAGATTCTGGAAATTTCTAACGAAGGGGCCGCCATCTTGTTAAACTATTGAAGTCTTCGCAAATACCTTTGTCATAATAATACCTACTCGATAATGCAATAATGTTCAATAAAGAGGATCCGTTTCTAAAGAAGAAAGAAGAAGAAATACAAGTTAGTTAAGCGCGTAGCTACTAATCGAAAAACGAAAGAATAACCTCTTAAATATACATTTCGGGGGAGTTACTTTTGACCCTCGTCCATACTATTGACTATATCGGGAGAGTTACTAATGACCTGCGTCCATACTACTGACTATATATAGTTACTATTGATTGGCTAGTATTCACCCCGTTCTAAAACACCATTGATTTTAGGTATCGGCTGTTCATGCATCTTGATTATTATTGGCTGTCAGCTTCGTTGTTGGTTGACTTTTAAGGAATTCAGCCAAGCTGACAGCCAATAATAATCAAGATGCATGAACAGCCGATACCTAAAATCAATGGTGTTTTAGAACGGGCTGAATTCCTTAAAAGTCAACCAACAACGAAGCACTGGGCATCCTCTCTCGGGCAGTTTGGCTAGCCACATGTACGGATAATTCGTAACTATATTCAGCAGTTGATTTATGTATTGGTTAACGTTTTTATTCGAGTGGTCTTGGTGGATTGATCGATAAACCTAGGGATGATGTCACTATGGGCGATGTCATTCTTCAACATGGACGACATTTTTATCCTCGCCCCGATAGACACGATACAGAATTAATTAGTCTCAAATAATATCGTAGTATAAGTCTTCTTTTAAGTGTAATCTTGAACGGTCATTGGATCATTAAGTATCGTTATAAAAGTATGGTAATTCCCACCGCAATGACGTATAAGAATGGAAATGTAGTAAGTGTGAGTCAGTCTCGCGTATCTATGGTTCTACATGATTCTTCTTATTATGAACTTAATTTTATATGTTCAATTAAGATCTTGTCGTTGTTGCTTGACCTCTATGACATTTTCATCGATTTTAAGCCACTTCTGTTAAAATTTAGTCATTACTGCTTAGCTTCTATTGCAACGCGTGATGATATATAGCTCCTAGTTATTATTCTGAAAAGTTTGTCTACCTGCATGTAAAAGTCTCTTCAAAACATTTTCAGCCGTTTCGGAAATTAGCCCAGATGTATAAAGCCACTTGTATTTTATAGATTTGTTGCGAAATCCGCATAATAATATGCAAATACTTTGTGAACATTTCAACTGATTATTTATCATTGTTCAAAGATACAGCGAATAGAGTTCCTTATTTAAACACATAAATAATTAAAAAAAAATATTTAGGCCCTGAGAAGGCGCTTATGAATGTCAAAGCTACCACCGGTTCGGAAAACCACTCAGTCATCGAGAAGAACCAGCAAGAAACTTGATCTGGTTTATATTTCCATGATACATATTTTTACAAACTACATTGTATTCGTTTTTGATGGATGCACAAAGAAGGTCGTCATTTCCAAACGCAACCGTCGTTCATATAATGTTCCACCCTATAATAGACTTTAGACCTTCATATCCGTTGGACATAGTTCTCACTATCCAATAAATCGGTAATGTAGTTTGGGACTTTGTTATAAAACCTAACACTATTACCTAAAGACCTGTTATTGATTTTAGTGAAACTGAAACATGAAATGATCAATTTTTCTTCTTCTTCTTCTTCTTGTTTTGGCTCCGCAGAAGCATTTGCCAGTGTCAATGTTTTGTTTTATGTTCCAGAGAGTTTGTTAATTTCCATTGTCGAGTAATTAATTCAATATTCTAACAAGATGGTGGCTCCCTTGTTAGAACTTTCCATGGAGTTTTTGTGGCATCTCAGAATTCATGGTCCGTGGTATTATTTTCTATTCACTTCACTTATGCACAATAAACAAACTATATTACATAAAACACCACCAATTTTACACAATATAGAGTCAAGTAACACAAGATTATGAATAAAAAATAAAATCCACTACATGACAGACTAAGATCCCGCCAAAAACTCAATGATCAATTTGTTACTGTATCTAATATTTAATTTAGGAAGAGAACCCAAACAAATATTCATCAAAAACATGTGGCTTTCATGGCGTCCATTTGATCATCTGACGTGTTCCGTGCGACCGGACAGACCGGTTTGATTTAGCGTTCTTGAATTATTATTGTTTGAGTTCAAAGCAACGTCTTCACGATCAAAATCAAAATACTCTTTATTCAATTAAGGCCCTGAGAACGGCACTTATAAACGTCAAAAGTACCACCGGTTCGGAAAACAACCCAGTCATCGAGAAGAATCGGCAAGAAACTCGATCTGGTTTATCTTTTCATAATACATAACATATTTTTTGATTATTGCAACATAACGACAAATAAAGTTACATTCGTTTTTGGGATGATCGATGGACGATGATCGAGGAATATTAAAATTTAAACTAAACTTCCATAAAAATATTTGAATGATTCTACCATAGCTAAGTGGTAAGTTCTACCCGGCAGTTTTCGGAGTTTTGGATGACAGCGAGGCAAGCAATTAATACACTCTATCACCGTGTTATATTTTAACATCTATACTCTATATTTTTACTTCCTTATTAAAGTTTCAAATAGAAAGGAGATAAATAACCAGGCTAGTAACACGTGCTTGATTTTGTTTTCATTATCTCATCTTTATTAGAAAGAATATATTCTTCAGGTATTTTCTAAAAGTCTTAAATGAGAGCAAAAAAGAGTGAAAAATTGTAAGTATCACCATTTAAGTCAGTACTATAATGCATTGCAAAGGCTCATGACATAACTCTATAAGGATTGTGATTCGCAAATCAAACAATGAGGATAATTAACAGTCGTATTAGATTTAAGAAATCAAAGAAAAGCGGAGTTACTGATGCAAGCAAGTTAATCCTAAAATGTATGATCCTATATGTAAGAGAACTATTGTAGGGCCAATGGCCTCTTTATGAAGATAGGCATGGATATAATCACCACGCCAGAAATCCACAGTTCTATATTTTTGCACATACGGTGGTACTACAAGAACATTCTCAGGTTTAAGTTTCCTCACGATGTTTTCCTTGACTGTCAGTCGATAGTGTTACCAATTGAATTTAGTAAATGTACGTGAATTCCGAAACATAATTGGTCCGCAGGGATCCGTACCTGAGTTGACATTCCATCGGGGAAACCACTCGACTACCAAGACTTTGGTGACAATCTATTTAATGTTATTCAGTTCTGATTAAATTTACATAACATGAATATTCATAATGAAATATCTATACATAAAAATAAAATGTACGTTGTATGTACGGATTAATCTTCAAAACAGCGCGAATCAATTTTTATTAGACTTTGTAGGTTATTATGTAGTACAGAAATCATTACAGTTTTCCGTTAAAACAGGTAACGTAAAATCGTACAAAGGATTGGAAAGTTTATGTTGTTATTATAATAGAATAAATAAAAATCATAGTAATATAATATAAATAATAGAATGATAAAAAATTATTCGGACAAAACACATATTTGCCTTGTACCGGCAACATTTTTATGAGAAAGAATTATTAGGTGTATCAAGAAGCGCTTTGAATAAAACATTTATGTTGAAGGATGTTTATACTATTTCTATAAGATTTCTATGCTTAATCATACTTCTCTTTTTATTTTAATTATCCATTGTTTGGACATGAATAATTTTAACTCTGTATAGTATATATAAATTATAAATCTATTTTTAATACTTTACAAAATCAAAGCAATTCTGTTTATAAACACGACTGAGCACATTACGTCATGAACATGTATTTTAAATTACAATATAATTCACACAAGAATAAAAACAAACCAATACTTACATAAACAAAAAATATAAATATTTCCTCTTACAAATACCGAGTCATGGAGTTTTCGTTTACCAAATCTTTAGTAATATATGATGGATTTATATAATCAATCACAGTACCTTTGCAAGTAATGTTAGCACCAGCAGCAAACACGAAACAGCATGCGAGATATATTTGTCTCATTATGAAGATTCAAACCCGACTGACAACTTAACCTCTTCTGACATACGTTCATATGTACTATACCACAGAAAAGTTTAAGCAGCTGAATAGATTTTATCATTATTTTTATTTTGGGATTGTTTTAATAAGAAGATAAATTTAGAAGGGAATGATAGCAGAGAAAATAAAAACTGATTCGTTTAATTTATACTTATTTAAATGTATAGTCGTAAAATGTTACTAACTTCTTTTCACGCCTATAATCCTTGTAGATGTATTATTATGTCCTAAGATTTATTACGCCCTACAGTGAATATCGTTTTGCTCAAATGGTGATACTTGAACGTTGTAATCTTGTAAACTTTGTCAGTGACGTAACTCATTTTATTTATCATAGGAGGCAAACGAACTGGGTCACCTGATTTTAAGTGATCGCCGCCGTCCATAGACACTAGCAACATCAGAGGAGTAGCAAGTGCGTTGCCAGCCTATATTTGGGAGTTACGTAATAGCTTCAGCGTGGCTCTACAACCTATAAATCTCAAATTTTAGTGCCTTCCTTCGCTTTATTAGTTATAATCTTGCTATGGAGTGTTAGAGGTATATTTAGAAAATTCAAGCGAACACAATGACAAACAAAAGGAAGAAATCTACAAGCGGCGTACAACCACACTGTAGTATATGCTGTAAGTATTAACACAGAGGCACTATAAGTATTGTTCTATATAACAGTCGGGTTCTTTTACTTAACAGTCGTATTTTTAATAAGAAACTTTTTTTCTTTCCATTTTTCAACTTCTGTTGTATGCGAAACACAGAATACAAGTATCTCTCGGCGATTTGAGTAAGTCCGGTGAATTTAATCATCGTGAAAAAATACTAGTGTGATTCAAGCAAACACAAAACATGCACTCAGCACCTATGGAATTCAGTCTAATCGGACCAGCACCTAGAACATCATATCACGTAGGCAGGTACACCACAATATATATTCCTTTAAAATTGATGTCTTTAAAACTACAGATATGTGTCTCTTTGATACATAATGCCATTTTGATAACATATAGGCACAATAGTACATATTAGTGAGTTATATCAAGTGAGTTAGCTGTTGTGTTTACACTATGAGGTTAATAGTGCTTGGTGTATCGTTTTTTTTACTTACATTTTACCTTAATACAAGGAAAAATAATTAAATAATTCTAGAGATATAACCTCAAATCATGGCTCAGTGCGTTTAGTTGTAATTTGTTTAATTTGTAATTACTTCTTAGTATGATGATTTAAAAGTTACAGCTTATTTAGTATATGATAATAGTCGCAAATAGTCTAATAATGTAAACTGTCAAATATCGCCAAGTTATTTATAATTAATCTTAGAGAGACCGCAGTTCTAACTGATTTTAACTTAATAAAGTACTGCTTTCAGTACCGATTGCTGATTCGTTTTGTCAAATACAACCTACTGACCAGAATAATACATTTTTTCTGTGAGTAAAAAGTACATGTGATTGAAGGTGGTGTAGTCGAAACAGGTATAAATCATATCCGAGTACCACTTCTTAGTTTTAAGAGATATTTTTGCATAAACATCATACTTACATTGTAGAAATTCAGAACTATATATTTCTGGTTGATTGTTATTGCGTCTGATCATACATTTAAAATCAGTAAAATTTGTTAAAAGGAAACGCAGCAGCGTGTTGTCCATAAAAACATATTCCCCTTTTTCCTCCCTGGATAATGACTCTAGAGTATATATTTTTATACTGTATAATCTATATCTACCACGACCTATCTCTATCTCTTTGTTTTGATTCTGTTTATAAATCGCTTATTATAAGGTATAAAACCTTAGAAAATTCGCTCGATTTTACGGATACTTTCAAACGTCCGGCAAACAAAAGTCCTTGTTATTTTATCCCTGAACCACATATTAAAAGCGGACCATTTTTGGAGGAGTAAAATGTGGAATACGAAACGTTGTTTTCGTGTACTTATAATCGGTCCAAGCTGCGGTTGTTCCTCTCGCGCCAATCACGGCAGCGCGAGGCCCAGCGCGACTGTAAGTGTACGTCTAGAGTGGACGTTATAATCGATCTGTTATACGGGATTCTAAAAATCCCTTAAAAAAAAAAGATTTATTCACTTGACATATTATATTTATTATTTGACAAAGATTTGTTCTCTTAATATACTTATTATTTAACACTGAATAATTATGAGGATTAAGAGTGTTATGGACCGAGTCTGGGAATGAACTGCCGGGTGGTATCGAGGACCGTGAGATGACTCGGAAAGTGCTGACGTTAGGTACTGGGAAAGGTGCTAGTTAGGAAGAGATATAGTTCTGTGGTGTTAGAGAAAGGTCAGCATATTAGGGTACATGGTTCGGGTATAACAGATCGTTGAGCGGGGCGTCGCGTGCGGCGTTCGTGTCAAACAGATGCATTAATACGCGAGTGTCCTGAGTGGTTCGAGAGCGTCGCTCTTGGACGCTGCACGCGCCACACGCGACGCCCCGCTTGACGCTCGATTATAGCGTCCACTCTGGACGTACACTTATAGGTATCTGTAAATCCTACTTTCCAAAAGTTTCACCACCCATGTTTCCTCTTAATTAAAGTGATGGATTGATCAATAACTGCAGATCCTTTTATGATAGTCCGTGTTTATCTTTGGGATGAAAATAAAAGTGCGAACATTATTAAAAGTATATATAATTAAACTAATTATCTTTGCCGAACTGAATATTAGTTATTGTTTTGCGCAGCGAGTCCGGGTGCTTCTCACAAACGAACGCTAAATTATTGACGCAGCCGGTGTCATCCAGGAGACCGTTTCGGAACATGCTGCCGCACCTCTGTGGTTTCCCTTCGTGGATGTGAGTTGGTTGACCGTCAGCCCACTTGTCGTAACCGGCTTGTTTTAACGATTCGCCTGAAAATAGACAAAGCGTTTGGATGGGAATATTGAACTTAGAGGGAGAGCAATCCTGAAACAACGAGATTGTAACGAGAACTCTTAATGATATTTCTGATGGTAGGTACCATGACCAAAGGAACTATGTAAACATTTTTGTCTTACTCATAAATACATCTTTTGATAAAATTTTGTAATCTATACATATAATAAGTGTAAATCGAACATGACTGTACTTTTTAAATTTTTGTGAAAAGATTTGTTGCAGGTCTTTTGGAATAGCCCGGCGGCCGCCTTCCGCCGGGCGGACCGTGGGGGCGGCTCTACAAGGTTGATTAGCTTGAACGATCCCTTGCCGCCCCCACAAAACGATCTGTCGGTACACCGTGGGGTTTTAGTCTGTGCGAGTCGGACATAACCCACCCTCTCCCCCGGGAGGGTGGCGTATCCATAAGGGATTTCCCCACGTTAAAAAAAAAAAGGTCTTTTGGAATAAGTAATAAAATACATTTCAATCATTTTTAGAAATGTCTGTTTGAACACGCATCGCTGCTAAAGTATTGCGTTCATAAAACAAATCTTCGAGTAACTCGAGTCTTTGTTTCATTATAATCGGTTCACTCTAACAAAAGTTATTGTAAATTTAATGAGGACGCGACTTAAGTACGAGAGAAAAGTAAATAAGTAAATAAACTTAATACGGGCAGATGATTTTATTAGTAACTGTTTTTTGAATAAGGTTCCACGCGGACGGAGTAGCGTGCACGGCTAGTTAATAATACAGTTATATAACTCACCATGTAAAGTTCCAAAGAAATTGCTATCATGCCAGTTATGAAATCCCAACAGGACCGTATCTTGAAAGCACGCGTTGATGGTTTTAGAAGGATTTTCGTTTAACAGGTCCTTCACGACTTCCGCTTCTATGTCGCTATTGATGATGGCTAAGTGACCTCCTTCTGCTGTGCAAATGCCTGCCGCGACCCAATAAACTTTTCCCAAGAGATGTATTTTGTAACATTTGTTTGTTCTTGCGTCCAGTTTGTATTCTGTAGTTACAAATGCATGTGCATGTCAAATATTTTCCAATCCTATTATATAATAGAAAGTTTATATGGATTGATGAATGCTTGTTTTTTTTTCCAATGACCAGAATAATAATACATAAATTATAATTCGTAAAATACATAAATTATAATTCGTAAATATATTGCATAACACGTTCCGTGTCACGCAGCCACAAGATCAAGCTTATCGTCTACCACCGGTGGTACACGTCGCAAGAAACGTGTTAATTTACCAAAATATAACGGTAAGTTTTGTGAGTTGCTAAGAAAGCTGCCAGCTTAATTATCTCACGCGCTACGTAAACCCTAAGAATTACATGAAGATAACGCATGGTGGTAGTGTCTGTCTTAGACAGTTCTAACAACATAAATTTACCTTTTATGTGGAACCCATTCATATCAGATCAGCGAATACTATAATTACGTTTCAATTAGATATTGTATTTACTATAATAATTTAATTGAATACTATAATAATGTGTTATAGTATTAAATTGGTTCTAATCACATCCCTAGAACTTTTACTGATCTAGGTATTTAGAGTAGATCAACTTTATTTACAAGTTTACATCTTAATTGGCTATGACCATTTATAAAGACAAATGCAACTCAAGCCGTCGGCGGCCGCCAGTAGATGTTTAAATATGTCTAAGAAGTTAAACTAAGCGTGATCATTGAATAAAATAAAAACTCATTTTAGTCTTCAACCAAACTAGTTACATCTATTAAAATTGTATGCTAGTTATGTTCTAGGAGGTCATCCGACATATAATTTAGTCCACTTTATACGACTTTAGATTGAACTGGTACTCTCAAATTATTCCCATTTTTAACACGCTTTTTTAGTAGCTTCACCTGTATGTATGTATGTTTGTAATCGACCCCTTTGAGCTCGATTTTGTCCTACTTTGAACGATCAGATTTAATTCAAACTTTGCACACCTGTCAAAGATCGATGAAAATGCAATAATCCGAAAAAAAAGTTAAAAAATAAAATAAAAAAAAATATCTAAAAAATTAAAAATAAATAATATTTAAAAAAAACTAAAAAAACACGCTTACATAAAAAATCCAACTAAAAAACAGAAAATAAAATAATAAATAAAATTTAATGAAATACTGATCAGTATTTTATTAAATTATTAAATTTATTTATTTATTAAATTTTTTAGATTGGTCTCCCAATTAACTTTAGTTCTGTATAAAACAAAATGTAAACTAACTCAAATGAAAAAATACAGTTCTCAAAAGGATTACATTCGTGTACATGTGTGCAAAATGGTGATTACAGGTTAAATCCATTCAGCTGTTTAACAGTTGCTATGAAACACTCCATAATTGGCAGCTGGGTATTACTATTGATTGCGTTTAATTATTTATCCTCTTCTTATTTACGTGTGCCTTTTATCGTTCATAGCTTGTAAACTTGGAAAAACTTTAGAATATTGACATACGCGATGCTCATATGTTAATCTAGTAAAATTACCTGGATCGGTAGTACCGCATTCGGTTATAACAATGTCATTTGAATATCTTTTATAGCAAATGTAAGGGAAGGGTCGACCGCAGTCCACATCTTCCATTAATCCTTCACTGTGATATACGATGCACTTTTCATTATTATTCTGATTGTCCGGGTTACCTGGCCTCCATCTGACTGGAATCTCGGAGAAAGGTATACCTGGAAAACAAAAGTGAAATAAAAAATATTTGGTTATTTCCATCAGATGTTTTATTGAAAACTCTTTATGTTATTGCGCATGTAATAAGATTTCAACACTCAGTATTTTTAGAAATTACCATATTTTAGATCTTGTAACAGAACTAAAATTTAAAGTCCATAAAAAGCTAATTCATCTAAAGGTGACACCGGTTATTCATATAAACATAATTTTATCAAGAATTATTTAAAACCAATGCCCTGAAGCTTGCTATTACGAAAGTTTATCCACTTCTTTCAAACTACAAATCTAAAGTTTCGTGTAATGTATGGTAGAAAATTAACCAACAAATAATTTGAAAGAATAATTCAAGAAAAAATACTAGACTGCGTGTCGTAGGGCTCAGTGTTATACAGCCAATAGTAGTAATACTAAGCGGTTTTTTAAAATACTTTATTGATTTTAGCGTTAGACCACAATCTCATCTGATATTAAATAAGGGTGTGGTCCGAGATTGTGAACACGCTAAACCTTGAGGGGGTTTGTTCTTAAGTGCAGCTGCCGGAACACACCGACAGGTGCTTGGCGACAGATTTTCAACTCGAGTGTGCGAGCTAGTCGCTAAATTTAGAAAAAGCCGTAGCACCGTGTTATCGTCTCATCGCGATGTTTCCTTCACCGCGCTCTCCGACTCAGTTGCTAGAATTCGAACCTACGTCCATCGACGCGGTGCCACACACACTATCAAATAAGCCATCATGGGTACTATTATATTAAGATATAATATCTATCTATTCGTTTTTAAAATAGATTACTAATTGCTTGCCGTACAAGTTTCTTATGGTATGCGAAAAAGATAGAATATCATAAACGTTGATTAAGCCAATAAATACTATTGGACGAATTACACATGCTTTTAATTAATGCAAGTTTACTTCAGATACATGTCGCCAATCGATTACCTTCCAATGAATTGAAGTCGCCAGCAGTTACGGTAGCATGGATCCCCGTGTAAACCACCACTTTGTTCTTACCGGTCAAACTCTTTATCACAGCAGTCATGCCATAGTTAATGGGTGACGCTAACATTGCACCTGGAACCAAAATCACAGTCACTGAGTCAGTGCTAGTATGTTCGTGTAAATAATTGAAGAAAGAAAGAAAAAATATCGCTTATTCATAATGCACAGATGAATGGGTATCCTGTTCAGTAAAGTGTCACAGTGTCACAGGAAGAACTCTGCGCTGATTTTCATCTGGAAACCGGTGCAAGACGTAGCACTTAAAGACAGAATATCAATAATAAAATACGTGTACATAAGGGATATATATGAAATAAAAATAAATGTAATATACACACACGTAGTAGGTACATAATAGAGTATTATAATATGGCACTTGTAAAAAGGAAACCATGCAAGCAAAATAAAAATTTATGCACACAGATTAGAAGTTTAGTAAATAGGCATTCTACAATGGTCATTATTTAAAAATATATAGTTGGTCTTTTTATATAAATAATTTATTTTTAACTACGAGCTGTAATTGAAGAGAGCTGTATGTAGGCGTGGGAATCAAAGATGAATTAATGTAACTAGAATCATGAGAAAAGGGTTTTTTTGACGTGAATACGTCTTTAAATTTGCTACCATACGGGGGCATATCCAAAAAATCTAATGATAACAAAATCGGGGGATAGAGTTTGGCAATGTAGTTTCGAATCTATTATCTACATCCAAAATTAAATTATACCACTGGATATCTAAAGGATCAAAGAATTGATTACGCTAAGTCAGGACTGTAACACATAGCACGCCATAGCAAGCGAAGTGGAAAGCGCCGCCATTTTGACATAATTCTGCTGCGTTTTGAGATCTATTTACTACAACTTGCGACTCGGTGAAGCTACAACCTTTGTTCAGGTTTCAATCGTCAGTTCTTATCAAAGTATATCGATTATATATAAAACATTAAAAAATATATGATGTGGGCCAATACGCTTCGAAAAGCCAAATCCAAATACAGGAATCGTATAGGGTTGGAAAGAGCATCTCAAAACCAATCGAATGGTATAAATAAAACATCATATGACCAAATCAAGCAGTGCTGGCAACGTAAAAAATGAATGCGGCCGAACGGATCAACGACGGTGCCTGTACATAAACAAAACATGGAAACCCGGGATACTTTTTGTAATTATGACATACATAAATAATAATAATTTATACAGAAAATATCACCCGTTACGTGATGTATTCACCTACAATAACCGGCCGTGCCCATGACACAGTCACACCCAATTTTTTTTACCACGGTAAATTACGTTTCCAATTATGTTTTATATATGTGGTATGGTGAAGACGAAACTAAATATAATTCTATTGATTTTTTTTTAAATCACACTTTAACAGCTTGATAAATTAACTCCTACAGGCATTGCAATAAGTGTTAAAATTTGTCACATAATATTACATACTGGTTAGAAAAATCTTATAGCGTGTAGAATAGGATTTAATTTTATTCAAACTGATTCTCACTTTTAACTGGTAGTATGTGCCACTGTAATTGTACTTATGCATTATGGATTTCTGCAATTTGTAATGTTGCATGGCCCACGTGAATTTAATTCACACTTGCACAATTTCCCTCTAATTTCCTAATCCTCTCTTGCCATAGCTACGAAACATGATAGTACATGACGTATTAAATGCAGGCCATGTTTTTACTGTATAATATGGCACAATATAACTTTGAGCACTAGTCTTATAATTTGAATTTCAAAACGGATTCGGTATGCTTGAGGAAATTCGGTAGGATTTCATAATATTAGTATAGATCGTAAGTTAAATAGTAATACCTAACTGTAGACAGAATAAATGACTATGCCTGACTGATATTAATTAACAGATAAAATAGATTATTCAACTGTATACCTTCAAAAGCGCATCGCAGCCTCGCCTCTTGCCACTCTAGCGGCATATGGTGCAATTTAAACCAAGCATTAGCTTCAGAGAAATACTGGTAATCGATTCTAAACTCCTTCTCTCCTGGAATTAAAAAATATAATTGTTAATGTTACAAATCGTCACTTCGAAAATAATTTATTTGAAGTTGTAAACACAAAAATTATATAGATTCACTATCAAGCAGTTACACTATGGTTGCATTTTCACCTTTTTTTTATTTTATAGGAGGCAAACGAACAGGCGGTTCACCTGATGTTAAGTAATCACCGCCGTCCATAGACACTAGCAATATCAGGGGAGTTGCAAGTGCGTTGCCAGCCTGTGTTTGGGGAAAGGAGGGAGAAGGAAGGGGGAGAGGAAAGGGTTTGTAAGGTAGTCCTGCGGCGTTCTCACTAACCCAACGAAACGCAACACGGCAAGCACTGTTACTTCACGTCGGTGTTTCTGTGGGTCAGGTGGTAGTATCGCGGGCGAGCCAACCCTTTCATGCTGAAACCAGCAATAGCTTCAGCGTAACTGTACCACCTACCAAGTTACCCAGATCTGATTGTAGATTTCTTGATTTGTTTCTCTTTGTATTCGCTTGGATACCCAGAATAGAATTATTCTCGGGAATTTTTTTTCTGTTTCTAATCGACCTATGCTGTTGGCTTTATGGGCCTTTACAGTTTCACTGAACTACTAAGGCGAGCGCTTAAGATACTCAGCCGATTGAGCAACTAGCACAAGGGCCTATGGGCAACCTCAACTTGGGCTGTTTCTGTAAATTGCAACATACACGTGTTAATTTTTTTTTATATTAAAAAAAACATAATATGATTAAGTAAAACCAATTTATCATCGGAATAAAATGACTAAAGTTCTTTTTAAAGCAACATAAAACAAAATCAAATCAAAATAAAAAAATAAATAAAAATAAAATCAAATCCAAATATACTTTATTCAATTTTGGCTCAGAGAAGGCGTTTATGAACGTCAAAGCTACCGCCGGTTCGGAAAACCCAGTCATCGAGAAGAATCGGCAAGAAACGCGATCTGGTTTATCTATTCGTGACATATGTTTTCACAATACATACATAAAATAATAAGAAAAGCACGAGTGATCAAATAATATATTACTTGGTTATGTTATTTCTTCCTTTACACCAGAGCTCCGCTCGGACCGATACGTGACAATTGAAGAAGACAAAATATTTTAGGTATCCGAGCGGCAGCGCCATTATAGTGGCGAGTGACTAACATTATTCGCCACATGTTTTTGGTAAAATAAAAACTAATGCTCTTCAAATAGCGGCTTTGCTACACTCATTAAAAAAATCTAAGCAACATGTACTAATTTAAATTTTAGGATGGTTCTTCACATTATAACGTTGTATTTTATTTTTAAAATAATATCTTTAGGGTTCTATGATGTAAAAATAACAGCTGTTGTCTTTATAAGTTCTTTTAATAACAGAAATGAACAATATTAGATTATATTGTAGAAACTAAGATACATAAGAAACTAAACTTTTTTATTACAAAATGAAATTTCTAAAGAAAATGTATTTATTGTGAAAGAATAGAACAATTAAATACAAAGTATGGTCTCCTCTGCTATTCAGAACTTGTCGCAACGATTATTCATTGAATTAATGAGACTGTTTATGTCATCTTGCGGTATTCGCTCCCAATGGAATTGTAGCAAATCCATCAGCTGTTCACTGAGTTAGTGCTAGTATGTTCGTGTAAAAAATAGAAGAAAGAAAGAAAAAATATCGCTTATTCATAATGCACAAATGAATGGGTATCCTGTTCAGTAAAGTGTCACAGTGTCACAGGAAGAACTCTGCGCTGATTTTCACCTGGAAACCGATGCAAGACGTAGCACTTAAAGACAGAATATCAATAATAAAATACGTGTACATAAGGGATATATATGAAATAAAAATAAATGTAATATACACGTAGTACGTACATAATAGAGTATTATAATATGGCAGTTGTAAAAAGGAAACCATGCAAGTAAAATAAAATATTTATGCACACAGATTAGAAGTTTAGTAAATAGGCATTCTACAATGGTCATTATTTAACAATATATAGTTGGTCTTTTTATATAAATAATTTATTTTTAACTACATGAAGAGAGCTGTATGTAGGAATCAAAGATGAATTAATGTAACTAGAATCATGAGAAAGGGTTTTTTTGACGTGAATACGTCTTTAAATTTGCTACCATACGGGGGCATATCCAAAAAATCTAATGATAACAAAATCGGGGGATAGAGTTTGGCAATGTAGTTTCGAATCTATTATCTACATCCAAAATTAAATTATACCACTGGATATCTAAAGGATCAAAGAATTGATTACGCTAAGTCAGGACTGTAACACATAGCACGCGGCGAAGGGGAAAGCGCCGCCATTTTGAGATAATTCTGCTGCGTTTTGAGATTTCTATTTACTACAACTTTCGACTCGGTGAAGCTACGACCTTTGTTCATGTTTCAATCGTCAGTTCTTATCAAAGTCTATCGATTATATATAAAACGTTAGTGTAAAATCGTGACTGTGGATATAATAAGGTGTCAAAATAATAATAAAATATTAAAAAATATACGATGTCGGCCAATACGCTTCGAAAAGCCAAATCCAGACATCGTATAGGGTTGGAATGAGCATCTCAAAACCAATCGAATGGTATAAATAAAACATCATACATCATAAAACGGATTCGGTATGCTTGAGGAAATTCGGTAGGACTGAGTAAACAAAAAAAATATGCTATCTATGGAATTTCATAATATTAGTATAGATCGTAAGTTAAATAGTAATACCTAACTGTAGACAGAATAAATGACTATGCCCAGGCCCCTCTTTCCCACTGGGCACAATGGGCACGTGCCCAGGGCCCCGCGATCGAATGGGGCCCCCTAGTTCCTGCCCGATTACCAAGTGATAACCGATATTTAGGTATTACCGTAAAACATTAATTTTGAAAAATCTGATGATAATGACTTACTACAATACCTACTTGCTTATTAGCTTTAGCTTGCTGCATGCGCATAGCTATACCTTGTACAACATAGCTTGAACTTTTTGACAGATGGGTCAGTGATGGGAAACAGAAAATATTTATTGGTGTACTTCTTAAAATACATTTCAATCATTTTCAGAAATGTCAGTCTGCCTGTCTATCTGTTTTTATGACCACGCACGCTAAAGTGCTGAGTTCACAATAAAATAGCAAAAGGAAATCATAAGCCATATCTTCGAGAATAACTTAGTCTTTGTTTCATTAAAATTGGTCCACTCTATCAAAGGTTATTCTAATTTTCATGACGACGCGGAGTAAGTACCAGAGAAAAGTAGGTAATCAAATGGACTTAATACATTCAGTTGACTTCATGGCACAGCTAGTTTTATACATATTATTCGTTAAATTATACATTTTAACTGAAATTTTACCACTTTAACCAAAACGTACCTCATTTGGTTCTAGACACATATTTACTTTGTTATTTTTATTACTTTTTTTAAAATAATGTATCACACGCATCGAGCTAAAGTTTCTCGGAAGCTCTGAGCAGTGCGTTTATATCTTACAAAACTGTGGGTGGACACTGGAGATATCTGGAAGGCTGACATCTCTATGTGATAAATTTTAGAAAATACTCTTTGTAATGTATTATTGCTATCGAAAACACATTAACTAAGTCCTCCATTTGATGTATCCTGTTGATATTAGGTCTTTACCTATGAAATTGCCGTTTTGTATGAAAAAATTTAAACGATTTTTTTCATGTATTTTTTATTTGTATTAATCGAAGTAACCCATGCAATCAATGCATCTTTGCCAACACAGTGGCAGTTTATTGATGCCCTTCTTAAAGAAATCAGCTGGACGGGAGGAAACAAATTCTTCAAAGGCATTTTGTACTGCCTGGCGGGCATTGAATTTTTTTCCCGCCAAGGAGTTATCTAAATTCTGGAAAAGTAGTAGTCTGTAGGCGCAAGGTCTGGTGAGTAAGGCGGATGACGGAGAACTTCTAACCCCAGTTCTTGCATCTTGGAGACCGTCTGTTGTGCAGTATGAGGTCGCCCGTTGTCGTGCAGGAACAGCGGAGACGAGCGATTGACCAATGCTGGTTGGAGATGTGCCAGCTTTTCCATCATTATGTTCAGTTCTTGACAGTACACATCTGCAGTAATGCTCACCCCCTTTGGTAAGAAGCTGTGATGAACCACACCGGCGTTAGACCACCAAAAAGTGACCATCACTTTTCTATGGGTAAGTTTTCGTTTACAGCATTGTTTAGGTGCTGAACCAGGATCCAACCAAATTGTTGAGCGCTTGTGGTTATCAAACAGATTCCATTTTTCATCGCAGGTAACAATGGGTTCAAAATTCTTTCATTTGTGTGTCTGTTGAGCAGTGCAAGGAACGTCTCGACGCGTGCTTCGCGCTGGCGATCATTGAGTTCGTTTTTTACCCATTTATCAAGCTTTTTTACCTTGCCAATTTAACGCAAATGGACCAATATTGTTTTGAAGCTAACGTCGACAGCTGCTACTAATTCAGCCGTAGATTGTGTATCATCAGCTTCCACAATGGCCTTTAATTCGTCATTGTCGACCAAAGTCTTTGGACGACCGTGAGGTTCATTTTTCAGGTCGAAATTCCCAGAACGGAAGCGAGCAAACCAATAACAGGTGGTGCGTTGGTTTGTAGTGTTAGCTCCGCAAACGTCGTTGATGTTGCGTGTCGCTTGTGCCGCGTTGCTGCCACGACGGTACTCATATTCCATAATTACTCGAATTTTTAACGTATCCATGATGACGAAAAAGATTAAAATGCGATGAAAATGTAACACTAATCAATAAACAAATGACTGCTTTGGAAAAAGAATTCCATGTTTTTAAAATAAAATTAATTTGAAATTAGAATTCATAGCCAAATAAAAATTATTTTGTTTTGAAATGGCCAGTACTGCAGAATGGCAATTTCATAGGTAAATACCTATTATATAGCAATATAATATTGTTAGATAAGTGGTAACAATGACTTCCTGTTGTAAAGTGTCAAGGTGTGCGTACGAGTGTTGTACGAGTACGTTGTGGTTCCAGGATAAATAACATAATTTACACAATCTAGGCTATTTCAATGCGCCCAACATATCCGTAATTTCATAATTCCGAGTTATTCGAGTATATATATCAAAATCATTAAATCACTTTTAAATGTAATATTTGTTTTTCGGTTACGATATTATTTCTCGGAAACAACGGTATGAGAACAAAAACCAAAACACTTTTTTTTTAAATATAGGAGTCTGTTAATAAATGATAATGTATTTATTATAAACTCCTAAAAAAACGTAACATAGCATATATGAGGAAAACCATCAACAGGACGCAACCGGTAAGACTATTAACCGGTATTTGATACGGCAGTATGAATATCATTTATATTTACCACAACGTTTTTTGAATAACAGTACCACCGAACAAAATATTGTAGCTGATCCTACGAAAGGAACCTCGATCAATTAACAAGGAACACACTTACATACTACGATATAGATTTCTAACTTGACAGTGGTAGTTGACTACCGTAATCCTACAGTTTCTCTACATTCTCCATTAATCAAATCGCCAAGTTCAATTTATCCATAATGCATAAGCTGTTTAACTAAGTTACCATTGACTAGTCATACCTCAAATCGTTTCACGTGGATATTGAAACGAATATTAGTAAAAGAACCCTATAAATTATATGTACAGTCAAATAGTATAGTATAGACAGAATCTACGTCAGGCTTGAGTTTGGAACTAGTGACAAGCTCAATTCGGCTGTAAGTTTGTAGCAAAGATCTATTCCAAGGTCGTACTAATATCAAACATGTAGGGGGGACGTACCATAGGCAATGGTGTTTGCCGATATCATTGTTATTATTGGATTGATTATTTCATATGATGCATCATCATTACATGGAACTCTAGTTACTTAATTTTTATTAGGAAAATAAAAATGTTAATCATATCGATTATTGCTTGTTAACTAAGTATTAATATTAATGGGACAGACGTATTAAATTATTGTATTTATACCGATCTTTGATAAGTTTCAATTGTATGTAGCATTTTGAAGTAAGTGAAAATAGTTTAAAAATGTCCTTACATAGAAAGAAAGAACAGAAGAAAATATCTTTATTGCTGGATAACACCAAAACAACAAGATGAACATATACATAGCTTATTAGAATATCCAACAAAGGCACCTCCATTCAGCAAAGTGCTGCAGCACAACTAGGGTGGCACTGCAGCGCTAATTTTCAATGGAGACCCTAAGTAATGTACGGACGTGTAGTCGGTGTATTGACAATAAATACAACAGAACAGAACTTATACATGTAAACAGCTAACAACAACAAAAAGTAAACATCGAAAAGAAAAGAAAAACACACATCCATACATAGGACAAAAATAAAGCTAATAAAAGCGTGTTAAAAACGACATAAGGGTGATGTGAACTCATTTGAAAAAAAGAAATGGAGTACTTCCTCTTAAAAAAAACATCGAATCGTGATGTTTTCCATACTCAAATTCGTGCATATTTTCTATTATTGGTAGGCAAACGGTCAGCACAAATAAGATTTATTTATAATCATTTACTTTACCTTTACAATAACTATAATCTACAAAAAGCACAAGAAAACACGTGAAACATATACGTCTCATCTTGGAGATGCGAACCCGACTGTCGAGTTAAGGTCACTTTATTTGAAATAAAAAACTCGGATACAAATATATTACCACAGAAAAGTTTAAACAGCTGGTTAGAAACATTAAAAGGTGCTGTAGGTAAAAGTATAGGGGGCGCTAACTTTCTTGACAAAGTTCATAATAATAGATAGTAGTTAAGTTGAGAGGTAACGGCTTTATTTGATCTTGAGTTCCTACTATTTGTGATTGTAGAATATGTGTGTATAGTTAAACTTTGTGTTAGAATATTTGCGGTGCCCTCATAGTTATGTAGGATACGGGAGTGCTGTCGCATCACTACTTTAGCAAGACTTGGTAGCGTGAGTACCACATTTCTACTTTCAAAAGGTAGGAGAGATAAATTAAAGAACCGACTCCGATTTTGTAGACTTGTAAACACTGTGGCAGCTGGTTTACGAATCCTCCATTTATTAGTCGAGCAGGCATATTTACAAGACATACAACAGAACACGTACAAAGATTACAGAAAATAATATAGAAGCATAAAAATATAAACAATTATTACAGTAATAAAAGAATTGAAACAATAAGGACGCTAATAAAATAAAATAATTGTTTAATGAGCAGCGATGACCAGTAATTGTTGTTATGTCTTTGTAGTTTGCGCGTCGCTGGTGTACACTTAATACGAATAATCCATAGGCGTCTGGTCCGTTCCTAGAAAGCCTAATCTTTTCAGAGTGCCGCTTTTGGTTTAGGGCACTAAACATAATTATTGTAGGGCACACAGAAACCTTGCCTGTCAGCTGTGTATCGCTACAGTTACATTGAAGAAGATTCATTTATGAAGATTCATTTGAGCCAAAGCAAAATAAAACATTCCCAGAGACGCTTTATGTGCGCTTTCCAACTAAAAATGTTATAAATTGTGAGCTTTCCAACTAAAAATGTTATAAATTTTAATTCCCAGGTACTTAATAAAAAAACAGCAGTACAAAAAAAACAAGAGTTTTCGTTCAATAACGAGCTTAACTGAATAATTGTTTTTAACTTAAAAGATATGATTTTATCGGACTGCTCTTGGTGTTGTTAATTGTATCAAGTGAACCAGCTGTTTTATATATATTGTCGATATATAATCTTTGTAGAAACATTTACTGGTATGCAAAGGATACTACTGTGTTTGCGCTAAAAACTATCGAGAAATCAAATCCAAATATACTTTATTCAATTTTGGCTCAGAGAAGGCGTTTATGAACGTCAAAGCTACCGCCGGTTCGGAAAACCCAGTCATCGAGAAGAATCGGCAAGAAACTCGATCTGGTTTATCTTTTCGTGACATATGTTTTCACGAAACATACATAAAATAATAATAAAAACACGAGTGATCAAATAATATATTACTTGGCTTTGTGATTTCTTCCTTTACACCAGAGCTCCGCTCGGATCGACACGTGACAATTGAAGAAGACAAAATATTTTAGCTACCCGAGCGGCAGCTATCATTCGCCACATGTTTTTTGTAAAACGAAAACTAATAATGCTCTTCAAATAGCGACTTTGCTAATATATTTGTTGAAAACCTAAGTGATCATTTCTGCATAACAATTTATACATATTATTCGTTATTTACCAAGTTATTTACAATTTTAAAGACAACGTAACTGACGTCACTCATTACGTGTTTTGGTACCATGAAAAGTAGTACTTTTTGAATAGTGGTTTTGATAATATATTTCTTAAAAGCCTCTTCTTAAAATACATTCCAATCATTTTCAGAAATGTCTGTCTGCCTGTCTATCTGTTTTTATGAATACGCGTCACTGCTAAAGTGCTGGGTTCACAATAAAACAACACCAAGGAAATCATAAGCCATATCTTCGAGTTATCTTAGTCTTTGTTTCATTAAAATTGGTCCTCTCTATCAAAGGTTATTGTAATTTTCATGACGACGCGGAGTAAGTACTAGAGAAAAGTAGGTAAACAAATGGATTTAATACATTCAGTTGACTTCATGGCACAGCTAGTTTTATACATATTATTCGTTAAATTATACATTTTAACTGAAATTTTACCACTTTAACCAAAACGTACCTCATTTGGTTCTAGACACATATTTACTTTGTTATTTTTATTACTTTTTTTAAAATAATGTATCACACGCATCGAGCTAAAGTTTCTCGGAAGCTCTGAGCAGTGCGTTTATATCTTACAAAACTGTGGGTGGACACTGGAGATATCTGGAAGGCTGACATCTCTATGTGATAAATTTCAGAAAATACTCTTTGCAATGTATTATTGCTATCGAAAACACATTAACTAAGTCCTCCATTTGATGTATCCTGTTGATATTAGGTCTTTACCTATGAAATTGCCGTTTTGTATGAAAAAATTTAAACGATTTTTTTCATGTATTTTTTATTTGTATTAATCGAAGTAACCCATGCAATCAATGCATCTTTGCCAACACAGTGGCAGTTTATTGATGCCCTTCTTAAAGAAATCAGCTGGACGGGAGGAAACAAATTCTTCAAAGGCATTTTGTACTGCCTCCTCTCGGGTATTGATTTTTTTCCCGCCAAGAAGTTATCCAAATTCTGGAAAAAGTAGTAGTCTGTAGGCGCAAGGTCTGTTGAGTAGGGCGGATGACGGAGAACTTCCAACCCTAGTTCTTGCAACTTGGAGACCGTCTGCTGTGCAGTATGAGCTC
>MU158920.1:509003-520311 GCA_015888305.1 Antheraea pernyi
TGAGCTGCAAAATATCAATATTACATGTACACAGTCCCCCATACTATGTGTCGCTAGTCTGACGCAAGCCGCGCAAGCGCAATACGGCCCGTCATGTTTACGTAGCATGTCATGACGCGAAATTATAAATTGATCTTTTCCCAAAAATACCGTTCAACGCGCCTCATACCGCAAAAATGCGCATATTTTAATATACTTAAGGCGGAACGGAGTTCGCGGGCACTGCTAGTAAAATATATTTATGTACACTAAAAATGGAAAAATAAAGTAAATTTTCAAAAAAAAGTATTAACCGACTTCAATATCAATCAAAAACCCATAAGGCACTAAAAAGCGGAAAATAAATAGTTTATCAAATTAACCAAATTAAATAAAACATATGAATATGTGTGCTACCTAGAGATGTATTGGAAGTCGGTGCCAACCAAACCGAAAATCATATCATCTACAGGTACAAAGTTTAAGTCCACTCTCGCGTCTCTGTAATACAAAAATTTTGGTTGGTACCGACTTCCAGTACATCTCTAGGTAGCACACATATTCATATGTTTTATTTAATTTGGTTAATTTGATAAACTATTTATTTTCCGCTTTTTAGTGCTTTATGGGTTTTTGACTGATATTGAAGTCGGTTAATACTTTTTTTTGAAAATTTACTTTATTACTTATCTACTTTTCCCTAGTATATTTGACTTATCCGTATCCTTAGTGTACTTGACTTATATATTCAAGCCCACAAACGTTGAAAGGTCGATTCACACACTCCCGTTTGTAACAGGTTTTTTTGGAGCCACGTTTTACTTGACTATCTTTACTGAGCTGGTTTGATGACAAATATATGGAATTGAAAAATTCTTTAACCACCTTAAGTTAAAAACTTATAGGTTCGCGTCACCGATGACCTTGACATGCTCGTGTCGTATTATGCTTGATATATGAACTTGCGCAGTCCAAATGTTTGATTGATTAGTAAACTGTATATAATAAATACTCTGAGTGTCCATTGGATATGGAATTGATGTGAAAACAAAACTAATGTTAATAATTTTAATTTACAAATAATGAAATTTAAATAATTCATACCATAATTGATTTAAAAATATAAAAAAAAACACAGTTCTTCTATCGTTTAAAATTTCCATTTCAATCGGTAATCTTTACGACTGCCTCGACATTTTTCTAATAACTTTTACTTCGCTCATGTTTATATTAATTTGATCCATTTTACGAGAACTATATTTTTTCGAATAAAGTGAGTATATCTATATGCTTGAGAACGTGTTTGAAAAATTCATGATGATCCGTGAATTAATTAGGACATGAAAGCGTTAATGATAATAATCAAACAAATGAACACATGTTCATATTTATAATATTATAATAGTTAGGTTTCAGATTAAACTAACTAACTAAACTAATTACTAAGAGGGACCGAAAATACAATATCTATGGCAATAAAGTACCATGTCGGTATAGACGATTCATAGTTATGAGATTCCTACATTTAAATATAAAAGTAAACAATTTAATATAGTAATAAAAACCTTCGTAAGCGCATCGGAGCCTTGCAGCTTGCCATCTAAGTGGCATCCGGTGTAGTTTGAACCATCCATTAGCTTCTGAGAAGTATTGGTAGTCAGATCTGAAGGCTTTGTCCTCTGAAATAAAAAAAAAGGTTGTGTGAGTTTACACGCGGTAGAAGTAAAGTGTATTGAATTTTAATATACTATATTAACAAAGTTATACATAATACAAAATAATTTTTGAAAGTGCGCGTCAGTCGCGTATGTATATTTCGAATGCATTTTAGGTGGTAGAGCCACGCTGTAGCTATTACTGGTTGCAGCACGAATGGGTCGGCTCGTTCGGGGTAGTACTACCTTCATACAAAAGACCGACGTGAAGTAATAGTGCTTGCATTGTTGCGTTTCGTTCGGTCAATGAAAGAGTCGGGGGCACATTTCCCTTTTCCTTCGCCCTTCCCATACACTGGCTGGCAACGCACTTGCAACTCCCTTGGTGTCTATGAATGGTGATCTCTTAACATCAGGTGACCCACCTGTTCGTTTGCCTCCATTGACATAATAAAAAATCAATTAAGAATATATTATTGAATTCTCTCATACATTTATAGTTATCTCTTTTTCGTTACACGTTTTCGTTTTATAAAATCCAATTCTTTTATGGTCCAAGGTTTATGCACCATATTTTTAACAATTTATTGCACTAAATTATGATTCTTTTATTTTAAACAACAATAATAACATCGTAAGTTTTGCGTATTGTTCTGTACTACATTTAAAACGGATGGTTCGATAATAAATATATGAAATTAGAAAAAAGATGCGGACCAAGAGTCTGCTGAAATAAAGTTTTTTATACATCTGGACAACGAAGACAAATCTAACGTATGTAGTTCGTGCAAAAGAACGCACTCAATTGAACGATAACAGAAATTAAAAAGTGTATATAAGATTTTAATATAGTAATATGCAAAAAAACGCAATTGAAAATACTGGCGGTGAAAATTTTTGACGAAAATTCAATAAAAATTGTATTGAAGCTGTAAAAGATTTAATATACCTTTGCTTTGGGACTTTGTTGTAAAACCTAAGAAATTGTTACTGGTTTTACTGAGTCTAAAGCATTATTGTGTAATACAAGATAACCTACTCAGTTATTACTTCCCAACGGGTCGAAAAACAGAACTGCTAATCCCCTACGCTGCTATAAATCTTATTAAAAAAAGTTAATAGCAAAACCGGATTCTATAATTAATAAACCACATATATTTAAGTCGAAGCGACTATCTCCGCGATTGAGGCCACTAGACCGTGGTTACAGCAGGAGTTAGAGTGTTCTTTCTGAGTGTACTGCGTGAGAGGAGCAATGTCACACTCTGAAGATGGGTCGGGGAGGCCATCTTCCCATTGCACAGGTCCGGAGGAGATGGCCGGTGTGTACACGGCTGTCTCCCAACAAGACGGGTCCCGGCGGCGGCGCCTTTGCTGCTGGGCCAACCACTGGGGCGGCACGATGATGTCTATAGAGATCTCGTGCCGCCCCAACTATAGCGGACGACGTACACCGTGAGGTTTTAGCCCGTGCGAGTCGGACATAACCCCGTGAGGGTGGTGTATCCATAAGGGATTTCCCCACGCTAAAAAAAGGAGTTAGAGTGTCTTTACGAAATTTCCTGTTTTTGTTTTTAACACAAGATATGTATATACAGACATACATACATATAATAAGAATGTAAATCTAACATGTCTTTACTTTTTAGAATTTTGGAAAAACAAATGTTGTACGTCTCTAGGAATAAGTAATAAAATACATGTCAATAATTTATAGAAATATTTGTCTGTATGTCTGTTTATTTGAACACGCAGCACTGCTAACTGCGTTGAAGTATCATAAAGCATATCTTCGAGTAACATTTAGTCTTTGTTACATTAAAATCAGTTCGATCTATCAAAAGTTATTTATATTTTAATGACGACGTATATACGAGAAATAAATAGATAGCAAATAGACGTAATACATTCAGACAAACGGACGGAGTCGCGGGCATAGCTAGTAAAAAATATAGGTCAAGTTATAAAAATGTTTTTAAATAATAACATCGAAAAGGCCAAGTTACAATAATAATATCTAAAACCATTTGGGTTTTTGTTAAACCGATAATCATTTAGTGGTCGAATATCGGCGTAACTGATACATTTTTCGAGACCCAACAATAAGGAAAACATGATCTTTAAAAAAACAGTGCGCATATCAGTCTGTACACGCGGAGGAAGTGAAACTTTTTTTTAATACATAACAGGCAAACGAACAGGTGGGTCGCCTGATGTTAAGTGATCACCACAGATCGTAAATACTAACAACACCCGGAGAATTGAAAGAGCGTTGCCAGCCTATGTATGGGAGATGGGTCTTCGGCGCTCTCACTGATCGAATGAAACATAACAATGCAAGCACTGTTACTTCACGTCGACTTTCTCTGAGAGGGAGAGCCGATCCATTCATGCTGAAAGCAGTAATAGCTTCAGCGTGGCTCTGCCACCTTCAAAACTGCCTTGGCTTATATGTATTAAATCTATACTAATATATAAAGCCGAAGAGTTTATTTGTTTGGTTGAACTCGCTTATCTCAGGAACTACTGGTTCATCTCGTGTCGCCCTAACTATAGTGGCAGACGTACACCGTGGGGTTCTTGTGTCCGTGTGAGTCGGGTATAACCCACTCTCTCCCCCGAGAGGGTGGTGTATCCATAAGTGATTTCCTCACGTATAAAAAAAAAGAGGAACTATTGGCTCGAATTGAAAATAATCTTTCGGTTTTAGATTTACTAGGCTCTTTTACCGAGGAAAGCTTTAGGCTATATATCATCACGCTAAGATCAATAGAATAGGAGCGCCAATGAAGAACGTTTCAAAATCGTGCATTTTTTTTCGTTTTGATTGCGTTCGCCATGGTAACGTGATAAGTTTCTATCGCAAACATTTTCAAAGATTATTTTGTGTTTCTATTCAAAAAGTTGATTTTACGTTAGTTTTGTTTCCAATTTATTATTTGCAATATATTAGGTACGTATTCTAAAAATAAAGTGTGTGTATGTAAAAATAAATAATATCTTTTTGATGAATGGATATGGATGATACAAATCGATATTTTTATATTAATATATTTTGTCTGTTTGTTTGTTCCGGGTTATCTCCAAAACGGTTGGACCTATTTCAACAGGAATTTTACTGGCAGATAGCCAAAATTATAGCGGTTGATACATTCTATTTTATTTGTCCGCGGCTTCGTCCGCATTGCGATTTCCAAAATGGCTGGACCGATTTTCACGGGATATTCACTGGTAGATAGCATACGTCATAAACAGTAACTTTTTTTTTTCGCCTTCGGCCGCAGTGGAATATCATAAATGCTTGAACTCATTTTCATGGGACTTTCACTGGCAGATAACTAACTAATGAGCTATTTTATTTTAAGTTTGTGGGCTCGGCAGACGTTGTCCCACCCTGATAATAAAAAGAAAATCTTGACAAATTATACCTAAACCTTCTCCATGAACCGTTCTACCTACTGGTGAAAACGGCATGAAAATCCGTTCGTTTGTTTTTGACTTTATTGTGAACAGATAAACGGACAGACCAGACGACTTTGTTTTACACTATGTAGTGATGAACTGGTACCTGTGCATTCGTTAGTGTGAAAATGATCAAAAATAATTTGTTTACTTAAACAAGCGCGTGAGACGTGCGGTGTACTAGACTCCAAGAGTAAATGTATGTAATTTGAATTATATTATTATTTTGGTCAATTTGGCGGCCATTTTGTTTTATTTACCGCGTCTGCATTTATATAACTCAGTGATTATAGCAACGTATAAGAATAGCACAATTATATCGGCAATATGGTCATGTTATATCTATATAATAAAAAAAATTACACATATTGTTCGATAAGGTATAGTTTAAAATTTTCTTTTCTTTCTTATGTAGTGTTAGTGAGCACTGAGGGTGGTATATAGTAGGTTAAAGTTCCAAGTATGTTGCTGATGATAAATCCCATCCCATTCGATATACTATTCGTATTAACATATCTAATGTACACGTTACATGTTACAGTAGATGGCGTGCGTGTCGTAGTTACAAATGTGTTTGAAAAAGCATTTCTGTAATGTACGCACCTACTTCCAATTTTACATTTCTTTAATACATATAAAAATAAAACGCGTACGGAGCCGCAGGTGACAGCTATCTTTATATATAAATTTCTTCTGTGCATGTGTATGTCACTGAACTCGTCCTAAACGGTTGGACCGATTTTGACAAAATATTGTGTGTGTGTTCCAGTAGATCCGAGAACGGTTTAGATACACAATTGGACCCGGTAGGTGGCGCTGCAGTTGAATTTTAGATATTTTTTTTTATTATCAAGGCAGGACAACATCCGCCCAGCCCGCTAGTTATTATATAAAAATTATAAATACATTTAAGTATTTTACAAAATTGAAGCAATTCTGTTTATAAACACGACTTAGCACGTTACGTTATTAACATGTATTTTAGACTACGATATAATTCACACAAGAATAAAAGTAATAAATAATTATGACATAAACAAAAAAATATGGTATTTCCTCTTACAAATATCGAGTCATGGACTTTCCGTTTATCAAATGTTTAGAAAATAATATATGATGGATTTATATAATCAATCACAGTACCTTTGCAAGTAATGTTAGCACCAGCAGCAAACACGAAACAGCATGCGAGATATATTTGTCTCATTATGAAGATTCAAACCCGACTGACAACTTAACCTCTTCTGACATACGTTCATATGTACTATACTACAGAAAAATTTAAACAGCTGAATAGATTTTATCATTATTTTTATCTTAGGTTTGTTTTAAAAAGAAGATAATAATATTTAGAAGGGAATTATAGCAGAGAGTATGAAGAGAAAAATAAAAACTGATTCGTTTAATTTACACTTATTTAAATGTATAGTCGTAAAATATTACTAACTTCTTTTCACGCCTATAATCCTTGTAGATGTATTATTATGTCCTAAGTTTTTTTTAATATTTAAAAATATACGTTTATGCCCTACAGTGAATGTCGTTTTGCTTAAAATGGTGATACTCGAACATTGTAGTCTTGTAAACTTTGTCGGTGATGTAACTCTTTTTTTATATCATAGGAGGCAAACGAACTGGGTCACCTGATGTTAAGTGATCGCCGCCGTCCATAGATACTAGCAACATCACAGGAGCAACAAGTGCGTTACCAGCCTATATTTGGTAGTTACGTAATAGCTTCAGCGTGGCTCTACAACCTATAAAACTCAAATTTTAATGCCTTCCTTGAGGCTTCCACCCTTCACTTTATTAGTTATTATCTTGCTATGGAGTGTTAGAGTTATATTTAGAAAATTCAAGCGAACACAATGACAAACAAAAGGCAAAATTCTACAAGCGGCGTACAACCACACTGTAGTATATGCTGTAAGTATTAACACAGAGACACTAAAAGGATTGTTCTCTATAACAGTCGGATTCTGTTACCTAACAATCGTATTTTTAACTAGCTGCACCCGCGGCTCCGCACGCGTTTTTTAAAATCGTATTAAAGAATTATAGAATTTGAGACTATGTACAATTACAGAAACGCTCTTTAAAGACAATTGTAACTACGACGCGCACGCCACTAAAAGTAACATGTAACGTGAACATTAGATATATAAATAAAAAAAGCGTGCCAAATGAGGTTTGTCATCAGCAACACATTTGGAACCTTAACCCACCATATAACTACCTCAGTGCTCACTTACACTGTATAAGGAACTAACGAAACAATAACTTAAAATATTATTATTAAGATTTACATTTACATTATATTTAATATACATTGCCATTATTATAATTAAGATTTTGTGACTATACAAAAAATAAACGCTTGTCTGTTCCACAAGAAATTGTATTATGGAACACTTTACGTAATACGTTTATAATCTAAGATCTTTTTAGGAAGACCTCTATATCATTAATGTTATTAATAATTATAATGTCGAATTGTAAACAATAAGCTGATAATTATTTCTCTTATTAAAAATAAAGAATGAGTTGAAATCTTGCTAAATTTCATGCAGACAAAGTCGCGGGTAACAGCTAGTCTAAAATAGAATAACCACAATTACTTTTTATTAGGTTCGCTATCTACCAGTGAAAATCCCGTGAAAATCGATGTAACCGTTTTGGTGACAGCACAGCGGGCGAAGCCACGGTTAACAGCTAGTATAAACTAAAATTGCTTAAATTACTTTTTATAAGGTCAGCTATCTACCAGTGAAAGTTATCTGAAGATGGATCGAATCGTTTTGGAGATAGCATTGCGGGCGAAGTCACGGTTAACAGCTAGTATAAACTAAAATTACTTCAATGACTTTTTATAATGTCCGTTATTTGCCGGTGAAAGTCCCGTAAAATCGGTCGAACCGTTTCGTAGATAGTACTGCAGGCGAAGCCACGGTTAACATCTAGTCTAAATTAAAAGTACTTAAATTACTTTTTATAAGATCAGCTATCATCATTTTTGTTATCAGAAGCGTGTATACTTTCATACCCAATCAGTCAAAAATTTTGATATTACATACAGACACTTCATTTTTATTATATGTATAGAATACATAAGAAATCTTTTTTCATCTCTTTTTTCTTTCCATTTTCTACCTCCAATATCGAATGTACTGTGATAATACCGGAGCATAATCTGTTTCTGGTTTATAAATGTAAATTTGGTTGATGGACCTTGCCTTATGTTTATAGACTCCCACGTACGTGTCCCCGTCATTTCACACAGCTATTCGCAAAAAGAAAGCAACTTCTGTTGTATGCTAAACACAGAATACAAGTATCTCTCGGTGATTTGAGGAACTCCGGTGAATTTAATCATCGTGAAAAAAAACTTGTGTGATTCAAGCGAACACAAAACATGGACTCAGCACCTGTGTAGTTCAGTCTAATCGGACCGGTGCCTAGAACATTATGTTATATTAAAACTACAGATATGTGTCTCTTTTGAGACATAATGCCCTTTTGATAACATATAGGCGCAATAGTACATATTAGTGATTTGTATTAAATGAGTTAGCTGTTGTGTTTACGCTATGAGGTATGAGGAATGTTTAGTGTATCGTTTTTTTTACTCATATTTTACCTTAATACAAGGAAATATAATTAAATAATTCTAGAGATATAACCTCAAGTCATGGCTCAGTGCGTTTAGTTGTAATTTGTTTAGTATCACTTCTTAGTATGATCATTTAAAAGTTACAGCTTATTTAGTATATGATATAGTAAATAGTCGCAAATAGTATAGTAATGTAAATTGTCAAATATCGCCAAGTTATTTATAATTAATCTTAGAGAGACCGCAGTTCTGAGTTTAACTTCTTAATAAAGTGCTGCTTTCGGTACCGATTGCTGATTCGTTTTGCTAAATACAAACTATTCATTTGTACCTTGTTTTTGGTTTGTAATGTGCTTACCATCAGGCACAGTGCAGTCACTATGCCGTGCCACAAAAAAAGAAAATGGTCCAATCTGCAGTTGTTCCTCTCGCTTTGCTTTATTTAATAAAGAGATAAACAAGTATACCTAGTCTTGTCATATATACTGAAACAAAGAAAAAACATATTTTCTCTAGGAAATAACATTAATTACTTTTACAAGTGTGTTAGTTTAATAGACAAATATAAAACAATTAAAAATATAAAAAGCTTATTCTAAGTGGTCTCCATTGGCTGCAATATATTCCTTTAATCGTTGAGGCCAGTTATCAATAGAAGCACGCACTCATTCCAGAAAGTTCTTCACTGCCAATCGTACGAATTGTTTTAGGGACTTAAAATTATCTAGGCGTTTAGAACAAGCCGTACTCTCTAAAACTGACTATAAATAATAATCCAGCGGATTAAGATCGGGACTAGACGACGGCCAGTCTTCAGCTCTGATGAAATCCGAAAATCCAGTCTTGCTGGAAGGACCATTCTTGGTTATTGAACATGGTGTGGTTAAGAGGCTTCACTACCTTCTCAAGAATGGTGTCTTGATACACTTGTGCCACTGTTTTCACACTTTTCTCACAAAAGTATGGCTCAGTCACTCCTTCATAGCTAATATCCCACCAAACCATCACTGAAGTCGGATAGTGCCCACTTTGCACTCTGTCGACTAATTGGAAACCTTCCTTAGAGCTTGAGCATAAATACGGTCATTTTACGTCGTACGTACTCGTACGTAATCATATAAAAATGACAGATTCCAAATTCAGATGTAATATTTTGTTTATTTTATTTTTTTAATTTGTTAATTTAGCATATCGATCGTACTTATCCCGTTATCGATATGCACCTCTACAATGCTTACGCACATCACTATACAGCTCCATAACCTGTAAGTGCGAACGAGACAGACAGTTATGATTTATGACCCGAAGCCTCAGTTCATAATGCCTCGTCTATAATAAGTGTGACCGACCGTATTGCGCTTGCGTCAAACTCATAGTATAACGGCCTGTGTACATCTGATATTGATACTTTGTATTGACCTTCTTTTTTTTTCGAACTGACTACGCTATTGACCCTGCAAGGTCTTAACAGCTTCACCGGACTACGTGTGCAGCCCATCATGTTTGATTAACTAATAAACTGTATAAAAATGTATATAATTATTGTTCGGAGTATCAATAGATGTGAAATCCAGATTAGTAATAATAATTTTAATTTATAAATTATGAAATTTACATATTGTAATTTACACTATAATTTATTTAAAAATTCAAAAGAGAACACAGTTATTCCTTTGTTTTGAGTTTACATTTCTGCCGGCAGTTCTTATGACTGCCTCTGCCACTGTTTTCACACCTTTCTCACAAAAGTATGGCTCAGCCACTCCTTCATAGCTAATATCCCACCAAACCATCACTGAAGTCGGATAGTGCCCACTTTGCACACTGTCGACTAATTGGAAACCTTCCTTAGAGCTTGAGCATAAATACGGTCATTTTACGTTCAATTAATAATCATATAAAAATGACAGATTGCAAATTCAGATGTAATATTTTGTTTATTTTATTTTTTTAATTTGTTAATTTAGCATATCGATCGTACTTATCCCGTTATCGATATGCACCTCTACAATGCTTACGCACATCACTATACAGCTCCATAACCTGTAAGTGCGAACGAGACAGACAGTTATGATTTATGACCCGAAGCCTCAGTTCATAATGCCTCGTCTATAATAAGTGTGACCGACCGTATTGCGCTTGCGTCAAACTCATAGTATAACGGCCTGTGTACATCTGATATTGATACTTTGTATTGACCTTCTTTTTTTTTCGAACTGACTACGCTATTGACCCTGCAAGGTCTTAACAGCTTCACCGGACTACGTGTGCAGCCCATCATGTTTGATTAACTAATAAACTGTATATAATTATTGTTCGGAGTATCAATAGATGTGAAATGCAGATTAGTAATAATAATTTTAATTTATAAATTATGAAATTTACATATTGTAATTTACACTATAATTTATTTAAAAATTCAAAAGAGAACACAGTTATTCCTTTGTTTTGAGTTTACATTTCTGCCGGCAGTTCTTATGACTGCCTCGACTTTTATTGCATACTAGCTGACCCGTGCAACTTCGTCTGCACCAAAACGGTTATCACCGGTTTCAATTGTATTTTTAAACCTAAAACCCGATTGCAGCCACACCTACCGTTT
>MU158920.1:533766-549477 GCA_015888305.1 Antheraea pernyi
TCCCTACCCCTCGCCCATACACCACAGGCTGGCAACGCACTTACGACTCTTCTAATGTTGCTAGTGTCCATGTACGGTGGTGATCACTTAAGATCAGGTGACCCACCTGTTCGTTTGCTTCATTTTGACATAAAAGTAAACGCGTGCGGAGCTGCGGGTACAGCTAATATCAACTAAAAAAACATTGAAACAGAGAAAGGAATACCTAATTAACTATTTTGTCTCGGTCTAGTAATATATATATATATATATACATGAAATTAATATTTGCTCATATTTTTTACTATACCTTTGCAGTTAGAGATGCCTATGATTAGCACCAAGTGACACACAAAATATAAAAATCTCATGTTGGAGATGCGAACCCGACTGTTGAATAGTGGTCAAGTTGCTTACAATATAAACTTGGAATATGTTACCATAGAGAAACTTAAACAGCTAATTTATGAGTTTAGCAAAATCTAAATATAAATCAAAAATAATTTATTTCAATGTTTGTCCTGAGAAGGCGCTTATGAACATTAAAACTACCATCGGTTCGGAAAAACAATTCGTTCATCGAGAAGAACCGGTAAGAAACTCGATCTGGTTTATCTATTCATATTTTATATACGTATTTTTGAAGTGTATTTTTTACATTTCATAGATTGAATGTACGTTGCTGACAAGTAAAAATCCCAAATAATGATGAACGGTGTCACTTATTTCTATCGACTGACGCCATAGAAATACTCTTTACAATTATACTAATACTATCTAATATTAAATATATTAATAATATTCAAGCAGATGCGTTTGTATATAGTGCAGTAGCTGTTGTATTTTTACTGTGGTTGAAATTTATTTTAATCGTTTTTCCTTATTTACGAAAAGGCCTTAATACCAGCCATGTCTTCTTATAACAGACGAAATAAAATAATAATTGTATGTAATAATTGTTTTAAATTATAGTTACCCACACAATTAAGATAATGTTTAAAAAACTATTGCAGAAGGTAAACTAAATCGCTAGTAGGTGGTAGAGCCCCGCTGATGCTATTACTGGTTTCAGCATGAATGGGTCAGCTCGTCCGGAGTAGTACCACCCCCTCCCCTCTCTCCCCTTACCCCAAACACAGGCTGGCAACGCAATTGCAACTCCGCTGGTGTTGTTAGTGTCTATGGACGGTGGTGATCACTTAACATCAGGTGTCCCACATGTTCGCTTGCCTCCTATGACATAAAAAAAACAAGTTTTAAAGTTATTTATTTATTTAGTTTATAGGAAGACCAACATCACTACTTACAAGAATTACTATGGAAAATAAGCAACAGAAAACCATTTACAGGTTTCCACGAATAGGCATCTGGATACTTAATTACTATGTGGATTACAGTTTACCAAGCACACTCTATCAACGTTTATTTATATTTAGAGAAAAAGTCAAGGCTGAGTTCGCGTCTCACTGACTCTGGCTTAATACAAAATATACAGAAAATGAATTTATTTGTTTGTTTGTTTAAACTATTCCCCGCCCGCCACAGAAATGAATTTTGACGATAATTGGTGGATACCAATGGAAGATGGATCGGCGTATAGTGTCTCACAACCTTTGTAGGAACATTAAAACTAATATTTTTAAGAAGGTCCGGACAGTCAGTTGCGCCAGAATTTAAAATAATTGTCTGAGGAGTATTTAAGTTTTTGGTGATAGCAAAGTTATTTGAGAAATTTTATCTGTATCTTTTCGATACGAGATATATTTCAGACCTGGCAGGCGTATTCAAGTATGCTACGGACATTTGTCCGTAAAATCTTCGATCAACAATAACTAGATAAAGGGTCACGTACAAAATCGAAGCTAAATCCTTTCCGTGTAAATATATACTTATGTGTAGCTATTTGTTTACTAAGAAAGGGAGAAGAAAAGTTTTAAAACAATTTTAAATTCAACCTAATTACAACCATAACACCTAGTAATAAAGTTACAAATGTTCAAAATATTATTTAATACTTACGATAAAACGAGCAAAGCAATGAATTACTCCCCTCACAAATGAAAAGACAACATTTAGTGTGAATTCAACCTTAACACGTAATGTATAAAGTACGTTTTTCCGTTATTGTGCGTGTTTGTGCGTGGCGAGGCCAAAAATGTGTATCACAGTTTTATAATCGTTAATTTTGTTCAAAATTTGATATTATTTGTTAGTTTAAAGCTTAAAATATAACTTATTCTATATGTATTTAGCGAAAGTAAGATACTCCGGCCGTTAAATTGCTTTTACGGGTATTATTTTTGCATCTTTTGAATACACTGCGGCATGTGAAACGGACTTGCATTGGCTGTGTTTCAAACAAACTAAACAAAATAAAGGCACACATTTCAAGTGAGCTCTTATTTACCGAGACGTATTTTTGCGCCGACCCTTTATCTAGTTATTGGTGATCGAAGGGTAAAACGCTAAAATATATTTTAAAAAATAATAAAAGTACCTACATTACTCTAGGATCTGAGTTTGTTTAAAGTCTTTGAATCGACCTTATGTCGTTTTATTTGTACACAAATGCATAGTCGTTGCACAGATTATAAACACGTTTTCCTATCAGGATACAGTACAAAAAATAAACCTCTCTGTCTTTGTCCTGATATCGTTTTATTTGAATATATTAATTCCATTTAAATTTCTAAGCTCTCATATATTGTGCATGTTATTCTAACACCTAGTAGGTTACATTAGTAATACCTTCACTATTTAAATGTCAACAGAACGTCTATTGTAACCAGTTTTATAAAATAAATGAAAAAAATCATGTGACGTCAGTTTTTAATGCTATAGTGCATATTGTGTGGCAGATTTTGATAATCAGGAAGCTTTTAACAGCAATGCACCGGTAAGTTTGATAATTACGCTTAAATTTAACAGAAAAATACATAGATGTCATTGAATAAAAGAAGTACAGCGTGATAAGCTGTGCCCGCGACATCATTCTCGTGAAACTATATCGAAAACACAGTGTTTAATAAAGTCATGTGAATGTATTAAGTTCATTTACATATCTACTTTTCCCTCGTACTTAAGTCGCATCCTCATTAAATTTACAATAACTTTTGATAGATTGAACCGATTATAATGAAACAGAGAGTAAATGTTACTCGAACATATGCTTTATGATTTTATTGACGAGGTTTTATCATGCACGCAGTATTTTAGAAGTGATGCGTATCCAAACAAACAGACATACACACATACAGACAGATAGATAAACAGACATTTCTAAAAATGAAAATGAAATAAAATAAAAGTAGTAATATATGTAAAAGATAAATATTTTCATATATAATTTTATACCTTTTTTTCTATTTTGCTTTGTTCATAATGTGACATCATTTGTTTTTCTTTCGTCAGTATTCTATCAATAGAAATATTTTGTAAATAATTTTTGTTCTTTTTGTACCACTGGATGATGTTTGAGATTAAAATTAATGTTTTGATTTTCAGGTGTAATGTGCTCATTCGTAGATATATAAAGTTTATTTATTAAGTTAATAATTGTCGCGACCCAATAGAGTGTCGATTGAGGACAGGCGCAATGAGTCCGGATGCTTCTCACAGATAAAGGCCAAGTTATTGTCACAGTATGTGTCGTCTAAGAGCCCGCTTCGGAACATGCCGCCGCATCTCTGAGGTTTTCCACCGTCCAGGTAATTGGGCTGTCCGTCTGACCATTTCGCATAACCAGCCGTTTCTAGTGATTCCCCTGGAAATAAGAAGGTTTAGGTGGGTAATATCCGTATAAAACTGACAAAGAAATTCTGCGAGCGATACGTTGACATATAAACCAAGACACACAGTCTCGAATAAAAGTAGCCCTCAAAACCGGCTGCAAAATCTCCCTACATACATACGTAGTTATAGTTACAGATAAATGATAAACTTATATTTTGCAAATTCAACCTTACCTGCATGTTTTAAAGTTGTTTTTACTAGGACGCAAGCGACGCGAGACTATTTGAAATGACTGCATAATGCACTCACTTTTGTGTGCCGGCTGTGAGACGTTAAGTGTGCATCTTAGGTTTTTGTATATCAATGGAGCGACAGGATTTTTTCTGACAACTGCGTTTGACAAGTTTGTCGGATTGAGTATATTGGGTCATATCACTATCACTATATATTATAAAAAAAGTCCTCTGTCACGTTTATCTGTCTGTCTGTTCGCAATAAACTGAAAAACTACTGAATGGATTTTCATAGGGTTATAGCCGTAGATAAACTGATTCATGAGGAAGATTTAGGTATATAATTTGTCTAGGTTTTTATTATCAGGGCGGGACATCGTCCGCCAGATCCGTTAATTGTAATCAATGCGTAATTTCAAGAACAGATTTAAGGGCTTACTACACAGATATAAAAGTAACGCAGAGGATCCGATGTTGTAAGCTATATTTACAGGAATTTATCTGATTTTTTTTCTGATTTATATTATTTATCTGATTGAATTTATCTTTGAACCTCTTTTTTAATAACTGAGTTTTAGCAATGCGTGGCCTGGTCAGCTAGTTTATATATAAGTATTATTATTCTCGATCAAGACTTTTACTTTAACCATGAACCATGGTAACAAATAGCCTAGTAAAAGTTACTAAATACTTGGTTATATTATGACTAACTCCAAAAACAGCTAGTCAGGTATCTTTTACTAAATTGTGGTGGACGCTATCCCCAACCAAAAGTATATTAATCGTGCTTACCATGTAAAGTTCCGAAGTAGTTACTCTCATCCCAATTGCAGAAGCCCAATCGAATTTCATTAGGATAGGACACGGCGAGGGACTGAGCGGGATGTTCTGCCAACAAGTTCTTCAAGACTTCTGCTTCTACTTCACTATTGATGATAGCGAGGTGGCCACCCTCCGCCGAGCAGACCGCTGCCGCGTCGGAATGAGGTCGCCCTATCCGATGAAACTTGTAACACTTGTTTGTTCTGTTGTCTATTTTATATTCTGTAATTCAGTTATACATGGTTATAATTTTTTTTTAAATAAAGCATGGCAAAATGACTGCCCTATGTCTGATGGTAAACACATTATAATCCAAAGACAACGCCGTGATGCCGGCCTGCGTAAACGTCTCTTCACGGTTCGCTTGAAGGACCCCACGTTATAGGAAGGAGGTAACACGCTGGCTGGCCAATTGTTCCTCGGTACGGTAAACGTAATTCGTGGTAGTCAATTATTTGACCAGTTGAATGATGATTAACTTCCTATGGCTCGTGTAAAATCGATAAAGGGCGACAGAAAACACCGTGAATATATTTGGTCGCATAAAAAGTGTTTTTGTAGCGTTCTAATTGAAGATGTCGTCGTTTTAAATAAATCGGATGCGGTTATACAGCATGCTTTTTACTCAGAAAAAAACCTTTCCCCAGGAATATAGAACATAATGTGACGACTTTTCAAGATTCTGCAGCTTTACAAGGTGAGTATATTTGTAATCTTTGATGCTCTGGATTAGTTGAGATTTGCTATTTTTATTAAGTGGTATAGACATTACTAATAACATCGAGCGACTCTATCTTGACAGGGACATAGTCTCGTCTATTCTAGTCATAGTTCTGAAAAGTTGGATCACGCAATACTCTTTTTTTTTTATTCAAAATATTTTAGATGTCATGCCTAGCTGTCAAACAGTATCCTTGGAAAAGTGTTCCCATCTTCTTATGCATCGGACTTTAATATGAAAATACATTTACGCAGAAAGGTATGACAGCGAAGACCGATGATGCGTTGCTAATATCTTGGTTACTTTTGGACTGTACGATGCAGTAGTAGTAATATTTAGAAATTATATATGGCTACTGTTTAATCGGTCATTATTTATATGATTTTTATCACCATACGTGGTACCTGATCTTAATGATCTGGTACGCCGTTATATAAAATAAGTTAAGAATGATGCAAATTTGAATTTCAAGTAGGCTGTAGGAAAAAGAACATATTGCAAGCCTAATACTTATTTCACCGAATGAATAACAAGTAGAGATTATAATTTATTGTAGAGTAACCTTTATCAGTAGTTCCACATTCTGTCATAATAAGGTCGCTTGTATGTTTTCTGTAGCAAATGTACGGATATGGATTATTGCAGTCCACATCTGCTACAAACCCTTGTCTGGTGTAAAAGATGCAGTTTTCACTATTATTCCAATTATTTGGGTTATCGGGTAACCATTTCAGTTGAATCTCGGAGATTGGTACACCTGTAAATAAACCAAAAGTAGAAATTGACGGCATTAGATTCAAACAGTAAGCTAAGCGCGCTAGTTCACAAACTCAAGTGCCCTAAAGTTTATTAAAACCAAAATTAAAAACAAAGTTACTCAATTTAGATCCTAAGAAGGCGTTTGTAGTTTAAAAAGATACTATCATCAATATGGAATAGTGTTTTACAGTTAACGTATTTCAATGCAACAGGTGGTATTTCGCATAATGGTAGGGCTGTTTCTAGACCCGTCTGACTGGCAACCACTCTCTAGTTGACAGTTTCTCGTCAAGCATTTGTAGACGTGTATTAGCAGCTACTCTTGACAGTACAATTTGTCTCTGGGAATAGCAGAACCACATTGTCATTTAACATTAAATTAGATTGTTGTCAAACGCTAAAACCGATCTTTATGTATAAAATCCACGATGAACTACAACTCTACTGAACCGATCTTCATAAAACGTTGGAATCTATGTATAATTTGGTGCAACTTGAGAGATACCATAACTTATATTTCCATTGATGGCTTCAATATTTTAACAAATTAAATGATTGTCAATGTTGGTTCTTGTTATTAATTGTAAGTTTCATCAGGCTCAAACAGATGGTGTTTTAAATTAGTTTCATGAAAGAAAACTGTAGAACCGACTGTTATAGACATCTCATAGATAGCGTCACGTTTTAATTTTAATTTGTTATCGGATTTTAATGTAATTTTCCGTTCTTTACCCCGACAGATTTTAGGCAGACTCATTACCCCATAATATATAATACTTTAACATAATTTAAATTTAACATATAATTACTGAGCCACAGCAACGCGTGACCAGGTAAAGTATAAGAAAGCAGACTTTTAACTTCAAAACTTGTTTCACATATTGTGATATTATTTCACATAATGTAACATAACATAAAAATCCCGTGAAAATCGATGTAATCGTTTTGGTGACAGCACAGCGGGCGTAGCCACGGTTAAAAGCTAGTCTAAATTAAAATAAATTAAATTACTTTTTATAAAGTCCGCAATCTGTCAGTGAAAATCCCATGATAATCGGTCTAACCGTTTTGGAGAAATTACTGTGGGCGAAGCCACGGTTAACAGCTAGTATAAAGTAAAATTGCTTGAATTACTTTTTATAAGATCAGCTATCTGCCAGTGAAAGTTATGTGAAGATCGATCGAACCGTTTTGAAGATAGCATTGCAGGTGAAGTCACGGTTAACAGATAGTATAAACTAAAATTGCTTTAAATAGTTTTTATAAGGTCAGCTATCTGTCAGTGAAAGTTTCGTGAAGATCGGTTGAACTGTTTTGAAGATAGTACTGTGGGCGAAGCCACGGTTAACAGCTAGTCTAAATTAAAGACTAAATTACTTGAAATGATGCCCTCTATCTGCTGGTGAAAGTTTGGTGAAAATCGGTACAATCGTTTTGGAGATAGCATTGCAGACGAAGCCGCGGTTAATAAATAAATAAAAAGTCTTTATTTAACAAAAATGATTTACATGGCATAAAAATCAACCGTAGATTCCCACACTAGGAACTGAATCCTGTGTCGTGGGTAATCGAACAGAAATTCTTTACAAAATATATTTCTTGTTAGTGCCGTAAGTGGCTTACTTATTAGACAATTAAGATTAATAAAATTTAGAATGTACACAAGATATATCAAACTGTTAATATTACACAAATTTAATACCTAAAGTACACAAACATACACGGTTATTATATTTAAGCAGGAAGTGAAAAGTTTGGGTATATTTGTAAATTGTCTTTATAATTGTATTCATATTCATTGCTTGTGTCTGTTGAAGAAAGGATATGCAGAATGTTTTCTGTCTCCTCGTATGATAAGGATAATAACCAATTACCTAGTCTAATTTAGAGTAGCCTAAGAAACCCGCTGTAATTTCAGCTATGTGTCAGTGAAAGTCCCGTGGAAATCGGTCCAACCGTTTTGAAGATAGCATGGCAGACGAAGCCACTGTTAACAGATAGTCTATTTAAAGTAGCCTAAGTAACGCGCTGTAATTTTTTCTATCTGCTAATGAAATTCCCGTCAAAATCGGTTCAACCGTTTCGGAGATTACCCGGAATAAACAGACAGACCGACAAAAAAAATGCATTTTTGTTATCAGTAGTGTGTATACTTTCGTACCCAAGCAGTAAAAAAAAAATATTTTGATATTGCATATAGACACTTCATTTTTATTATATGTATAGAAGATGTAAAATTGTAGATATAGATGTAAAATATTATAACAAGAAACTAATGTCTAAAAGTGAATATTTTACTTATTTCTTTTATGGTCGTATGAGCTCTCTCATATTAAACCCCATATGTAATCTCCCATCATATTCTCGTTGTACTGCCCTTGATATCGCCGTTCAAAGTCCATCACATCTTGGTGAAAACGTTCTCCTTGTTCCTCGGAGTAGGCCCCCATGTTGTCTTTAAATTCGTTCAGATGTAGTAGTAATCTTTTGTTTATGAAATAAATTAAATCATACTTATAGCCGTAAATCAGACCAAAGCAAACTTTATGAGCTAAATATGAATATTTAAATGTTTTTCAATGTCTAGATTCAGAATTTAAGCAAGAGAACAGAAAACCAAAAAAAAAAAAATTTTTGTTGACCTGTTGGTGACCATTAATTAAAACTTGTTTTATAACTCACCATCGAGTGAGTTGAAGTCACCGGCGGACACGGTGGCGTGGATACCCGTGTAGACCGCCACATTATGCTTAGCTAGCAAAGTCATTATTACAGCAGTCAGGCCGTGATCAGTGGGAGATGCTATAATCGCACCTGGAAAACAAAATTCCACACTATCGATTACAATCAAAGACATTTCATTCAATTTAGACCCTGAAACACTAACGGTTCCGACGAATACCCCATTCATCGAGAAGAAATGGCATATAACTTGATTAGGTTTATCTTATTTTTGTGCATTTTTTATTACAGCTGTGGTAGAAATGCTGACTGCCCACCTTTAAGCCAGTCGTTGTGTAGACACTGTCACTAACCCACGTATAGCTTTCCAAATAATTAAATCGTAATTTAGTGTATATTCTGAAGTACCACTTCTCCACCATACACTCTTACACATCAAGAACAAAGTAAATAAAAAAAAAAACTACACAGCTACACAACATTCATTATTTCCAGATGTTATAGCTGATGTATAAAGAAAGGATTATTCGTACATTTTGATACATAACTATCATTCTCACTATGACTTTCAATGTAACAACGTTTTGATAGTAAACCCTGCTTGATATGGTGCTGAACCTACTGTCCCGTAAATCAGTAAAGTGCTTTGTAATCTTAGAACCTAACACTATTTATTAAACGATTTTTTATTAATCTTACTAAATCTAAAATATCTGGTCTGTTCTTCTGATCTGAAAACATCTGTTTTTCATTATTTGTAGTACATAATTTGGTATCTAACTATAGTTATTTTATGTAACGCATGAGTTTGTTTTTATATCTCTTAGAATGCATTTATTTCCAATTTTTGAGTCCTTTTATAGCAGAAGGTTATATGCTATTCAATATTCTTAGAAAAGGAGCAATTACAGTACATAATGTAGGTCAGAATATATAGTGTAGTGTGGTATACTGGCACCTATCCGAAGAGGAGCAGGTATTAAAGTAAAGTATTATAGCGGATGTTGCTTTGCTTTTTTTTTTTTTTTTCGAACTGACTATGCTATTGACTTGGGAAGGGCTTTACAGCTTCACCGGGCTACAAATGTTGCTTTGCACTTCCGCTTGGAATTGATTTACTACTATTACGTATCACTGCAACAAACATTAGTTAAAAATTTGCGGAAGTGTAAAGTAACAGCCACTATAATATTTAATGATGGACAAAATAACGCCTTCTTCAATCAAATAAATTGAAGTTAATAAATACCTTCGTAAGCGCAACGGAGCCTTGCAGTTTGCCACTTGACTGGCAACCGATGTAATTTGAACCAACCATCTGCATCTGAGAAGTATTGGTAATCAGATCTGTAGACTTTGTCTTCTGAAATTAAATAATACATGTAATTTATCCGATTAGTGACTAATATACTATTGACCCAGCATCCTTACTATCGCTGGAGGCTTTGAAATATAAGATAAATTGAACCTCGCAGCAACAAATAGAGTAATCAATGAATCGATGATAATTAAAGATTGATACTCTATTTAGTCATACGATTAAATAAAAAAGATAGGTATAGATTTTAGACAGTCAGAATTTCAGACAAAATTAGTCTCATGACTATTATAATTAAAGACACTATTTTCTTAGGCATGATATTTACATTATTTATTTCACATCAACCTCATAGAAAACCGCGGTATTTTATTATAAGAAAATATAAAACATTTGAGATTTATTTAACTCATCAACTTAATAGACGTCTTCGAAAAGTAATCAAATAAATTTTATGTTGATTAATAATATCGAAATGATTAATTAACAATCCAAATGCACGTATAAATAATAGTGTAAACAGGCAAACGAATCATGGATCAAGTTACAAAAGTCGTTTTAAATACATGAGAACAAAAAGTTTTAGTTTTGTTATAATTGAAATATAAGTTATGAATACTTCCTCATAATCTTTAATAATACCTTTGCAATTAGCGACGCCGGCTATCAACACAGCGTAACACAGGAAACGTAAGGATGTCATGCTGGATACACAAACTTGACTAACGGGTACAGTTCAAATTGTTTATTATATAAATGAAAAGCGTTTCTCCATAGAAAAAATAAGCAGCTGCATTAGTAACAATACGACATATTTGTTTTAAAGTCTATGTATGAAAGTTAAGACATTTGATTGAAGAAGACGTTACTTTGAGGAAATTCATAATTAAATATTAGTGGTATTGGGGCCGCTGCCTATCAATATGGCGACACCTCTCGGCCTCGTACGTCACCGGCCCGCGGTTAGGCGGGATGAGGTGGAAATGAGGTGAGACGTGAGGCGAGGCGACGTTCCCCGGCGGTGGGCGGGCGTAGAACTCTCGAAGGTGGTAGCGAGAGCGCCGGTAGCCCGCCTCGGTAACGACAGTCGGATGCAGGTGGATGTCTTGAAAGTGCACCGACTATGTGTGCAATAATGCACGAGCCAGTCGATGAAGCTGGTGGTTTTGAAGCGGAGGTCGGAGTGGTCGCAAGTAAACACCGTGGTTCTCGTATAATGACCGCGTCCCCGAGCCAACAGAGCACTACTACTGAGGATGAATACTTCTCGATGTTATTATTAAATATTATCTCAATGAGATGTACAAGCAGACTACTCGATGTTACTACTATGGTTTGTACAGTCGAACTACTCGATGTTACTGTGCTGCCTTGTTGTGTTGTGCTGTGTTGTTGCTATCGTAACGTCATAACAAATATTCTTCGGCGGACCCTCTTCAAGTATATTGCTTGTGCAATTACCATTTAACAGAAAATATACTATTTTATTCAAAGGCCCCCGTTATCTGCGCAAATTCGTATTTTTCAATAGCATATAACGTGTGTGATTCTAGCATATTCTCTCTACGAATGTTTCCATGCACACCCGTTATATATTCCATACGGCATAATTTTAATCTCATCTATCATGTTGTACCCTACTTAATGCGAATGTAATCTAAAGTCACTCTATACTAACACACATAATTCTATACAATCCATAATTCTATGCATGCATAAGTCACTATTTAATATTCTATCTATAACTCACATATTCTATAAATCAATACATACATAATTCTATATTCAATAATTCTACACATGCTTCTATATATCCATAATTCAATCCCTATTACTATAAATATCACATCTATAATTCCATGTTCAATAGCTCAATACACATATAATATACCTACAATTCTATATCCAATTTATATCTCTATTCTATTATACTCGCATGAATTAAATCTAACAAAATCTATATTAAATGTCAACAAATCTATATCTATGCTCTCTATAAAATATCACTAAATCCACGTATGAAACTATGTATAAGTTACTCATCGTTTGCGTCGCCAATAAGTGGACTTTACTTTGCATTTTAACCTGGAATTCATTGGCCGCTACCACTTTTTTTTTATCATAGGAGGCAAAGGAACATGTGTGTCACATGAAGTTAAGTGATCACCGCCGTCCATAGACACTTGCTACACCAGGGGAAACGCAAGTTCGTTGCCTGCCTGTGTTCAGGGGAAGGGGAGTGGGGTGAAGGGGAGGGAATTTGGGAGGGGAGGGAATTTGGGAGGGGAGGTGGGCCTTCAGCGTGACTCTACCACCTAATAACCACCACCCACATGTCTCAATGCAACAAAAAACATTTGAATTTATGTATACGAGCTGAACCTTAAATTAAGTCAAATCAGAAAACATGTTGTGCCGACCCTACTTAGGTGGGATAAGGGTAAGACGATGATGTGTACGAGCTGAACCTAAAAAGCCCTACCACCATACTATGGCTTCAACACTATTTGTTTCATCCAAAGCTCCGGCTCAGTTGCATGGATTCCAATCGACGTCGTCATCGACACGTCATCATATATGTGACAAGTGGTCGATTAAGCCGTAGTCGTTTCAAAATCTATTTCAACGCGGGGGAAATCGTGAGCCGAAACTGGTTTCTTATATTTGATCAATTAATTGGTTTCTATGTTGTTGATAAGTATAAATCCTAAATAGTAAGAATCGATGACAGTTGAGTAACCACATGTAGTCACTTTTTATCAAGCTAAACTACAAACACTTCTTTATCTATTTTTTAATAAAGAAGGTCTACGGGGCAGGGAAGTGTCGCGCGTCCTGACAGTCCGTGAATTGCAGATTGACCGTCAAATCGGTGGTGATCCTGCAGAAAAGGGCAGTAGAATGCGAACCCACGATAGCGTCTCACATAGCGTCACAGTCTGCAGAAATAAAGAGAGAGAAAAAGTACAAACATTGCGTAAAAACTTTTTTTTGTTAATAAGATTTATACTATTCAATACTGAAACGTAGGTGTTCGTACGAAGTGAGCTAACTGTTATGCCTATATTGCGGTCGTACTTCGCCTTTTAAAGTTTCCTTGTTTGCAGAACTACGTAATATGTTATTTCGAACGCTTTATGATAACAATATGTCATATAAAATTATAATTGTGTTAATTATTAACTTTAGAACACCATTATTACTGACTGTCTTTTGTCAGCAGCTTCGTTCGCGCTAATGTAGAATAATTTTATAATGAATGCCTTATAAGAAGGTTCGGTAATTTTAATGGTGGTAGAGCCACGCTGAAACTATTACTGGTTTCAGCATAAATAGGTCGGCTCGCCCGGGGTAATACTTCCCTCTCGCAGAAAACCAACGTGAAGTAACAGTACTTGCATTGTTGCATTTCGTTCGGTCAGTTAGAGCGTCTGAGGCCCACCTCCTCGCCCTCTCCCTCCCCTAATCTTTCCCCCCAAAGGGTGGCAAACGCACTTGCGACTCCTCTGGTGTTGTTGGTGTCCATGGACGGTGGTGATCACTTAACATCAGATGACCCAGCTGTTCGTTTGCCACCTATTACATTTAAAAAAAAATGTAGATTTGTCCTATCCGTATGGGACAATGCGTTACTCGCGTCCGCAGGAAGTGTTCCACGTGCTCCCCGGGTGGCAATAAAAAGTAGCAATTTTTTGTCCGCTGCACTGTGAATACTGTTGAACCTCGTAGCGACAAATAGTGTACCTAATTAATCAATCGACGATAATAAAATATGATTGCTTGCAGCATTACGATTAGATAAAGAAATACATTTTTCTGGATTAAATTTGCCCCATGCCAGTTGTTGTACCCCTATTAACAAGTATGGAAAATCTGACAAAGATCGGTTAAAAATTAGTTAATAAGTGAAAGCGTAACAAAGATACAACCTCATATTCGCATTTTAAATATTAGCAAGGGTTATCATGCAGACCATGTCAACAAGAAATATTTTAGAAAGAAAATATAACTTAATCTTGTCTTATATATAAAATTCTCGTTTCACAATGTTAGTAATCATACTCCTCTGAAACGGTGTGACCGATTTTTATGAAATTTTATATGCATATTCAGTAGGTCTGACAATCGGCTACTATCTATTTTTCATACTCCTAAGTAAGAGTTGTCCACCCCTAACATTTTTTTTTTTTTTTTGATATTTTTTTTAATTTTATTTTGTTATAATGAGGCATTAAATAATACATACAACCCTAAATTTTCACCTTTCTAACACCAACCCCTATTTTTTAATAGTCATTTTAGTAATTAATCGAGTTTCTTCTCGATGACTGGGCTGTTTTCCGAAGCGGTAGTAGCTTTGACGTTCATAAGCACCTTCTCGGGGCCTAAATTGAATAAAGGATTTTTCGATTTTGAATCATTTTTCATCCCACTCGATAACTGATCAATTATCACTTTGTAAGTTATACCAGAGAAAGAGCTAATTAAAACCAAGTCGTCGTCTTTCTGTGACTGTTTTTTACATGTATTTAGATTAAAATTTCCCTGAGCTTATGGCAAAGCTAAAATATTTGTACAAAAAAGCCTATTTTATAAATCTTCTATCTATATATTCTATCTATCATCTTCTTCTATCTATACTATAATAAAGCTGTAACAAAGCCAAGTCTGTACATTAAATATTTTTTGAAAAAATTGATAGGGTTAGACTTTGTTATCGATCTATAATCCAAAAATAATCCTTTCACAATTTTTGTCTGTCTGTCTGTCAGTCTTTCTGTTCCTGTGAAAACGTATTACTCTGAAAGCCCTGACCAATTTTGACAAAACTTGACACAGTGACACCAAATATTACAAGGTTACATTTAGGATACTTTTTGTCCCATAAAATGCAGGAAGTTTTCCAGGATAACAAGAAACAAAAAATTGTAGTTAATGTAACTAGCCTCTTTTTGCGACACTTTAGTACAAGAGCCAGCAACGTTGGAAGAACGAGAATTAAAAAAAAATTGGTTCCTTAATATGACGATATATTATGTTCTTCCAAACAGGATTGAGGATACGTGGTAGCCGGTTTACGTTGTGTTTTTTAATGCGCATCACAACTTTACACGTTAAAATTATGATTTCTAAATAATTTTAGGAACGTCTTTTTTCAGTAACTTTTAAACGCTATTCAAAACATGAATTTATCACTGCCATACAATTTTGTTATTGACAATACTGTGCCCGATGATATTCTTTATAAATAAAATAAACAATTTTAGTTTTTCCATTGCAAAGAACATATTTTATTTTATTAACCATTATGGTATTGATATTTCACCGTAAACAATGATATGAACGTAGACATATGACTTGGGACTGACGGCATCTTGAATACATGCGTCTATAGCAGGCGCTTCCACAATTATCGCTGTCTTTATCATACAGCCAGTGTTGCGCTACACTATAGCTAAGTTATT